>JAVTVY010011231.1:0-52749 GCA_036873755.1 Hanleya hanleyi | reverse complement strand
TTAGTTCTTGAATGGATGACCCATATATTCCTACATATTCAGAAACCTGTTACTAGCGTGTTGGTCCTTCCATTGAATTATTGTCATTTTTGCGATACGATACTCTTAAAAACGCTAATTTTCGGCAATTTTGTGGATTAAATTTGATTTTGTTGAAAAATCAAAAGCGTGAAACTGTCGAATTTAGTTGTGTATTAACCAGGAATGTTCCCTCTACAAATCGATGCCAAAAAGTGCCAATTCGAAAGGAGGACAATGCAAATAATATTACAAAATCTGTCCCCACCCCCCATGTCAGGCATATAAATTCAAGATGACCCTTCCGGTTTATGTCAGACGTTAACCAGGGTCAAACGAATCTTTCTGAACCAGATATTGTATTATTGCAGGCACGAGAGTTCAGGTACTTCTCATAAACTTGTATAATTATTTCAGGTTTCTGAGTTCCACTGAGAGTGAATAAATAGCCACTGATGCAGGTAAAAAAATCCAAAAATGGAGGATAATCCAGTTAAAACTAGTCTGTAATGTCTGTATCTGACAACTTAAGCATCCTCAGCCGGGTCTCTGATCATTCTGTTATACCGTGAGACTGATTGGATTAGTGCTGATATCGGCCAGTTCATTTTGAGACAAGTATGGACATTACAATGATCACACGTTCTCACCAGAAATCAGCATTTTCGACCATTTTAGCATTTCAGCAAGGCACCAGATGATGTAAATCCACAAAATACAAAAAAAAATCAATCCATTCAGTGTAACTTGAAAATATATCTTGGTCGTACAGAATTGAGACGGTAAAGGGCTGATAAATGTCACGAATAGCCGATTTTAATCAGTAAAACCACACAACAAATATACCCCCTCCCCCTTAATAAAACGATTCCACCCGACCTCAACCCCCACATTGAATGGAATCTTGCGAATTCCCACCAAACAATAGATAAGTTGAGCTACGATACCCAATTTAGCGGTGTATACCTTACCTAGAGTCCATTTTCCAACACAGTTTGGTCAAATGCGTTCAGAAAATGTTGATGTAGTAGGCATCAGACTCCTAAATAATTTACACGTTCGGCAGTATTAACAAAACTGTACCTCGCTGGACCTCGCTGGTTCCCTAATCAATTTTAGACATTCATCTTTCGACAGGAAGTAGTTTATTTCAAGCGCTACAAGGTGACCAACTTCTTGTCAAACTTTTACCGTCAAAATTTTAAGCTGTGCGCGCCTCTACACATGAGGTGCTCATTTCGCTGTTTTCTCTGCCTGCTGAAAGCAGTGCCTAGGCCCGCAAATAGTGCCCCGGCGAGGCATGTTATCGAGCAGTGAATCGAAATAAAATTTGTAGCTGAATAGAACAAATACAATACTTGCCAGTGGTACCAACGGCTTTCTATTAATCGTTGCAACGAAGGCGGAAAAAAATCGGGAAAATTCTGGTCTTTGGCAGAGATTACGTTTAGGGGTTAACGGATCGGGACTTTTTTTTATTTAGGAGCCTGAGGCCTATTAGGTGGGCTTATTTCATCCAATCAGTCTGATATCAGACATGGGCTTGCATCATTCAATTGCCCGGAAGCTTGAAAAATTTCACGCGTTTTCATCAAATACTTTGCGCGCTATGCGATTTTTGCTACATGTACCCCCATGAAAATACAACAGTTTTCGGCTAGCTAAAGCACACATCTGGACTTGGCGATCAGGTCCGGATTTGTAAAGATACCATAACAAACGCTATGATTAGTTCTTGAATGGATGACCCATATATTCCTACATATTCGGAAACCTGTTACTAGCGTGTTGGTCCTTCCATTGAATTGTTGTCATTTTTGCGATACGATACTATTAAAAACGCTAATTTTCGGCAATTTTGTGAATTAAATTTGATTTTGCTAAAAAATCAGAAGCGTGAAACTATCGAATTTAGTTATATATTAACCAGGAATGTTTCCTCTACAAATAGATGCCAAAAAATGCCAATTCGAAAGGAGGACAATGCAAATAATATTACAAAATCTGTCCCCACCCCCATGTCAGGCATATAAATTCAGGATGACCCTTCCGGTTTATGTCAGACGTTAGCCAGGGTCAAACGAATCTTTCTGTACCAGATATTGTATTATTATTGCAGGCATCAGAGTTCAGGTACTTCTCATAAACTTGACAATTATTTCAGGTTATACGGCATGTTATGCTATTCATCAGTGCAAGGGTGACGCATTCAGCCGATGGGGGTGGTCGGTCAGCTTGGTAACGAAGAACGTAGCATTGGTGACCTTCTCTACGACCCATTGTGTGTTGGGGCGTTGACGATGTGCCCATCTCAAGGGATCCACAGTGTCCAGTTTCTCCAGCATCCTCTCTAGCGACGCCCGGTTAATGATGGTGAGCGGTTGGTCAAACACATGGCTGTTATTACTGGCATAATAATACCGTAACTGGTCCGTCTCTTTGTGACGTAAGATGTACCCGAAAGCGACATTCAATCTGAAGACCGTAGCTTGGTCATTGAAAATGGCTTCCACGTAGCTGCGTAGACGGGTGAGGTCGGTCAGTGGGAAATTGTAGATATCTGGAATGGGGCGATCACGGTGGAAAATGTGCCGTATCATGGGCCATTGGCGCCGATAGGTGTCATTCACTGGATGGGCGTCCTGTAACAGATCTCTAGGAATATCCACTGCATCTTCCAGAAAATGTCCGATGTCGTCAGGCGTATGACTGGCAACAGTAATGCTAGGGACTGGCTGGATATCTAGGCTCTTCTGAACTGTGGGTATAGGCGGGCTCTCCGTGATCGCATCACCAATGGCGTTCGTCTCCCCGGGCTTATCTTCACTGGGTCTCACCTTCCGCGGCTCCTCTTCAGTAGGAAGTTGTCGCCCAAACCGTAGAGACGGACCATGAATCAAACGCTGATGCCGTCTTAACTGACTGCGTCGTTTGAAGAGTTGACCACATTCATTACATTGTTCCTTCGCGCCCTCGTGGAGTGAGCGTTCGTGGCGCAGTAAAGGATCCTCCCGATTAAATGACCGTGCGCAGGTTATACAAGTATACCGTGCGCCGTTGTGGATGGAGGACTCGTGTCGTCGCAAATCTTCTGGGCGAGTAAACTGCTTCTGGCAAGTTGTGCAAGTGAACATCTTGGTGGTTGACAGCGTGTCTGATGACACGGCAAGGTCGCTTCCCTTTTGTAGCACGCTAGCTGGTGATCTATTTTTAGCACACTCAGTTCAACTATCCCCAAGTCGACGATCGAGACTGGTGTACTGGTGTACGACTGAGCGGCATTGCGCGCGTGCGCGCATGAAGACCCTCATATACGCCAATGCAGGCGCAGACGTGAAGTGCCCAATGGCGGATAATGGCGGATACACCGCCATTGTGGGAAAATGGTGGATAATGGCGGATACACCGCCAGGCGGCGTTCTGTGGGTCCAAGATGGCGGCGTTCTGTGGGTCCAAGATGGCGGCGTTCTGTGAGTCCAAGATGGCGGCGTTCTGTGGGTCCAAGATGGCGACACGTTCGGTGGGTCCAAGATGGCGGCGTGTGGGTCCAAGATGGCGGCACGTTCTGTGGGTCCAAGATGGCGGCGTGTGGGTCCAAGATGGCGGCGCGTTCTGTGGCTCCAAGATGGCGGCGTGTGGGTCCAAGATGGCGGCGCTTTCTGTGGGTCCAAGATGGCGGCGTGTGGGTCCAAGATGGCGGCACGTTCTGTGGGTCCAAGATGGCGGCATGTGGGTCCAAGATGGCGGCGCGTTCTGTGGGTCCAAGATGGCGGCGTGTGGGTCCAAGATGGCGGCGCGTTCTGTGGGTCCAAGATGGCGGTCCCGGAGCGAATCGGTGAAATTTTTGGGAAAAGTCACCGAGGTCTGTATATAGGCTCATACTGGCTATATGGGGGAGGGCGGTCAATTTTTTATTGCGGGCTTTACTATGGGTTGTGGGATCTCGTTTTTCTCGTCTCGCCGAGAAAAACACAATGGGAGAGGTCCCGGAGCGAATCGGTGAAATTTTTGTAAAAGCACCGGGTAGGTCTGTATATAGGCTCATACTGGCTATAAGGGGGAGAGATGGCCAATTTTTTTGTGGGTGTTACTATGGGTTGTGGGGTGTCGTTTTTCTCGTGGAGAGGTTAAATCGACGCCTATTTCACCCGGATGTAAAAATTACGTCACTTCCGGTTGGGGTGAATGGGGCGTGACCTTTGGACATGTCCAGACTTGTCTGACCGCCATTGTTGGAAAATGGCGACTCCAACATGGCGGCTCCAAAATGGCGGATAATGGCGAAAGGTGACCGCCATTGTGGGAAACCCCCACAGCCAGGTCCGTACATGCATTGCTATGATGTTCACGCATAATAAATGGATTGAGCTGTAATGTGTGTTGTTGTTGTTGCTCTCTTTTTTGGACTAACCCATCAGAATAGTACGTATCACGGACTACACCCGATGTCTAGGCGCGCATGTGTGACCTTGTCTATAAAACACGTCTCTCTGGGTCCTACACCTTCATTTCTACGGTTGCAGAGCCCTGACGGAGATCCAGCCCTATGCGACTCGCATTTCACAGCATGCCACCGCGGTGAATTCACTCACGTGTTACCGAGCAGTGGTTCGGTCCATGTTTGCAGATGGCGACGACAACGAGGGGCGACGCCAGATCCTGAACGAGTTCACAGAAGCGGTCCTCGACAGAGTGCACTCGATGGAGAGGTGTGCCATCACTCACCACTACTGGACTATGACAGCCATCCTTGATGCTCGGGCTATGCACCACGAGCGCTCACGCCGGAACCAGCGCCGGCTGGTTGGCCTCACAATAGTCTGTGCCCTATTGACCCTGGCGCTGTGGTATTGACAGTGGCACCTGACTATAAATACGAGGGTCAGACAGAGTGTGTGTCATTCACCGATCGTCATTGGAGCAACAATGTCACCCGTCCTACGAGCCATCCTTCCCCTTACACCCCGGGTAGGGTTACACATCTATGAAGATAAAGTCACCCTCGTGGAAGACCGTGGAGATGTTTGCTGGTCGCCCGCTGAGACCGTATCGAATACAGTGATGCTACACCGTGACGGCTGGACCAAATTTAAACGGGTGTTGAGCGGCGAGCTCGATGGACACGTCATCCACATAGACAATGCCATCTACGTATACCGTGGACCCTTCTTCCCACGCCTGGGCCGCTACCAAGACCCTACTCGAAGCTTCACCCTAGATCCCGATCTGGGGACAGCCTTCGAGAAAGTGGTGCCTATCGTGGACCAGCTGTTTACACCGGACGAGCGGTCATCAGACGAGTTGGAGTGGGCTCGTGCCCTGAGAGAAACGGCGGCAGAACCCAATGAAAAACTGTCTAGCCATGAACCCGACGACGATGCCATTGATTACCCGGCTACACTCAGTCAGGCCAGTGATATGACCACCTGATCCTTTGATCTCACGGGGTTCTCCCTATAAATATGAGAGACAGTCAAATCTGGTACCATTCACGTACTGACCATGGCGGAGCATATGATACTGGCGTATCTCAGCTTGACCCCCGAGGTTTTCCTGTACGTGTATGCGGATAAGGTCGATATCATGGAGGAGGTGGGAGACATCTGTGATGCGGACCCTACACAACCGTGCCCGGCTCACATTCGTCTGTCCCGGAGGGCTGGACCAAATTCAAACGGGTGTTGTCTGGTGAACTGGACGGCGATCTCATCCACTTGTGTCACGATGTGTACATCCGACGCGGCCCTTTCTTTGCTCAATTGGCTCGGCTAGATGGGGTACAGTGCATTTTACCCTTCACCCTGATCTATGGTCTGCATTGGAAGATGCCGTGGTGGATGTGGATGAAGTGCTTATCAAGCGGTCATCAGACGAGTTGGACTGCTCATTGACCATGGACACTGTGGAAGCCCACGAAGAAAATCAGAAAGAAACTCCGGCCCAAGATATACCCGTTATAAATCAACGATAGAACCAGGGTCCATCATCATTTTGTCACCATGAAGCGCTGGGAGAAGGTGTTGGATAACTTATACTACAGTCCCGACAGTCCGGCGTCCTATAGTGCATTGTCGGCTCTCTATCGAGCGGCCAAACCCCAGGGGATACAACGTGCCCAAGTCCGAGATTGGTTAAGAAAACAAGACACCTATACCTTACATCGAGCTGTCCGTCGCCATTTTCTACGGAACCGGGTCATCGTGGGAGGAATAGATGCCCAGTGGCAAGCGGATTTGGTCGATATGAGCGCCTTTGCCAAATACAACGATGGGAATCGGTATATCTTGACGTGCATCGATATCCTATCCAAGTATGCGTGGGTGGTACCCATCCGGACGAAAACGGGGGCGAATCTCATAGCGGCGTTCAAAGACATCTTCAAAACCGGGCGCAAACCTATGTATTTGCAAACCGACGAATGCACGGAATTCCTCAACAGACCGTTCCAAGCCTTTCTCAAGAAACAGAAGGTGTTTTTCTTCCATACGTACAACGAGACCAAGGCTTCCGTGGTGGAGAGGTTCAACAGGACATTCAAAGGCCGCATGTATAAATATTTCACCTATAAGAATACATCGATGTTCTCCCGAAACTTGTGAGGGGTTACAATCGAGCCTATCATCGGAGTATAGAGAGAGCCCCCATTACCGTGACCCAACGCAATGAAGCCCAAGTCCGGCGTGTCTTGTACCCCAGGTCATCGCAGCGAACGACGAAGGCGGTGTACAAGGTCGGGGACCCTGTACGGATCAGTAAAGTGAAGGGCAAGTTCGAGAAAAGTTACTTGCCCAACTGGAGCGATGAGCACTTCCTGATTAAACGGCGCCTACCCTGACAGCAGCGAGTCTATGAACTGGAAGATCTTCAAGGGGAACCGTTGCTAGGGACGTTTTACGAGATGGAATTACAGCCTGTCGTAAAACACAGCAAGACTACTACACAGTGGAGCAGATTTTGAAAACGGAACGTCGACGTGGCAAACTGTTTCATTTCGTCAAATGGCAAGGCTAGCCCAGTTCCTTCAATTCCTGGGTCGCTGCCAACCAGGTGAAACGACTATAAAGCCAGACACCACTGCCGTCCTCCTTCATTCCACGTCCGACCACAGTGCTATGGACCAACAGCAGCTGCCTCTGAACACAGCGTCTCCCAAAACGCGCAAAGCGCAAGTGGGCTTTGTGGTGATAGTGCTAACCCTGCTGAGTGTGTTTTACGGAGGTGTGTTTTACGACAACCTATGTCAGCACGTTACTTAACCAACTGAGAACACCAGCCAACAGTGAAACCGGTCTACAGGTAGCACCAGTCAACCCCGTATCGAGCCCAGTCACCGCCACCACACCCCGTGTACTAGCCACGTCGAGCTCCACACCAAGCTCCACACCTACACCAGGTACACCTACTACGTCTGAAGATCCACCGGATTTCATCCCTGACAGTGAACAAACAACGACGACCGACGTTGTACCCACCCCCAGCACCATCCCTGATAGTGAACAGACAACGACGACCGACGTTGTACCCACCACCACTCCAGTTTACTCGTACCAAATTTACAAGAGCGGGTTACCACGACAGCGTATACACCTCCAACCATGGACCCCCGTTGGCAGCATCCCTTCACTTGCGTCATCGCAGGACCGACGGGTTCCGGCAAAACGCACTTCGTCAGGAAGCTCCTCGAACACGCCGACAGCATGATCACTCCACCCATTGCCAGAGTCGTGTGGTGTTACGGAGAATGGCAGGAAGCGTATGCAGCAATGCCCCATATCACGTTCGTGGAAGGCCTACCCAACCTGGCCGATTTGGAACCCGACACCTTGGTGGTTCTGGATGATCTCATGGCGGAGACGGATGCGCGGGTCACCCAACTCTTTACCAAAGGCAGCCATCATCGACGGCTCAGCATCATCTACATTGTGCAGAATCTGTTCAGTAAAACAAAGAACATCGGAATATCAGCTTAAATGCCCACTACCTGGTGGTCTTCAAAAACCCGAGAGATACCACTCAACTGCTGCACCTGGCGAGACAGATGTATCCCGGCCGCATACCGTTTGCGTCGGAAGCCTTTAAAGATGCCACAACTCCTCAGCACGGGTATATACTCTTCGACCTCAAGCAAGCCACCCCCGAACATCTTCGACTACGGACCGGCATCTTTCCCGGAGAGGCAACCACGTGTACATGCAAAAATAATGTAAACATACCCACAGTGGCTCCCCCAGCTGGGGTGTGTGTGTGTTTGATGATGGGGATAATGAAAAGAATGAATACCACAGCAGGGTTGACTTTGTCTCTGTTCTCTGAAGTAGATAAAAAGAGCAGAGTTGTGGGTTCTAGCATTAGTTGTACAGGATGCCTGCGCGAGTACGGAAGCACGCTCCCACGCTCCGTGTATTGAAAACGGCCCCACCCGAGTTAGTCCGAACCATTGTACGCGGTGCGGACCTTGACCGTGTACGCTGTCTGTGCGAGATCGGCTACAACCTGTTAAAAGGCAACGTACCACTGACTCCGGCTCAGAAGACCAAGTTGGCCAAGCATAAGACAGGTCTCCGAACCTTAGTCCAGAAGCGGGTGCCTCAAACACAAAAGAAAAAGGTGTTACAGAAAGGCGGCTTTCTCGGGACCATCTTAGCACCGTTGGCCGCTTCCGTGTTGGGTCCAGTATTGGGTGGACAATGAACCACCTGAAAAAAATGGTCCTCGTCGAACCACGGTTCCTGCAAAACCTCCAATCACCCTACCCTGTCCCACCTACGGTGAAGACCATAAACACCCTCGATGAAGAGATGCAACAGATCTTACAGAGACCGGGGTTAAGCGACGGTGAGAAAGTACAACGGTACAATGAGACGCTTCAACGGTACATGACGTACATGGACCAATACAAAACCCTCTCTACCCCACCACCACCACCACCACCACGTGACAGACCGCCGACCTCAGCACCGCTCCAACAGCCGCCATTACCAGGGGTACCACCCACAGCCCCACAATGGGTGGAAGACGAAGTGCTGAAGAGTGTACCTGCATCGTTCAAGAAACAAGCTGGCCTGGTATTACAACGGATGAAACAGAATCCTAACATGACTTGGAATGATAAAGGCGAACTCCTGGTACAGAATCAGGTGGTCCCGGGGACCCACATGACGGATTTAGTGAATGATCTGATGCGTCAACGCAGGTCGCACACGGATCCTCGAGGATGGGAGGTCTTCGCTCAAGGCTTGAAAGACATGCATGTACCACAGGAATTGGCGGGGAATCCCCACCGCTGGGCCTTTATGCAGCGTGACTCCCCGAGTGGCCCACTACCTTCTTGGGAATCCGACTGGGAACCGGAGTCATCCCCAAAAACACCACCACCACAACGGGCACCTTCTTTTCAGACCTTTAAAAAACCACCCTCGATCAGGACACCCCACATCTCCAGAGCCGTGACACGTAGCAAGTCAACGCGACGAACACGACGCCGGACACAACCGCCCAAGGCCTGGAACACCTATTAAAACCAACAGCAGCAGCATGACAGCTCAGTCGCCATGTTTTACCTCACCCTACCCAGTAACAGTTCGCTGGATGTGTTTCCTGACAACACCGTGGCCAAGTATGTGACTCAATTACCACAACCGTTACATTTACCTGGGCGCTGGGAATGTGGCCTCGTGGATATCCAGTACCCTTACTCATGGTACAACGTGCGAGCCAATGAAGTGTGGTACGAGGTGACCTACGAAGCCAAAAACACCCGACTCACCCTGCCCGAAGGCCAATACGATACCCCCAAGGAGTTCATGGGTGGTCTGTCAAGACTGTTGCATTATAAGGCTCTACGGGAGGTCACGAATACTTCAAAACCCATCAAATCCTTTCCCTTCAAGAATCACGTGGATCCCGATGGATATGAAGTCGGGTATGTACGGACTATACGTCTACTCAGACGTGGTGGACAACCACATCGTGGGCGATATCAACACACCTCTGTTACGGGTGGTCCCCATTAAAAAGACGTATGGTGATCAAGTCACCCACAGTTTCACCCACATGCTCTACTTGCCCGTACGACAAACCGACATCAACACGATCACGGTGGATATAAGAGATGACACGGGACGACCGGTGACATTCGAACGCGGGAAAGTGGTGCTGACACTTCATTTTCGACAAGCACGTGCTCCCCACTTTGCATAATGAAAGTACCTTACGAGTGCGATGCACGCAGCTATATTGACTATTATGCCCAACAGGCCGGGGGTGGCTTTCCGGTCTTTAGCGGTGCACGCATGCAACGAGGACATGGGCTAGGGAGCATACTCGGCAGCATCGTCAAAACGTTCCTGCCCGTGGTGACGCGTGGGGTGAAAGCAATGGGCAAACAAGCGGTACGCAGTGGACTGCAAGTGGCCGGTGATGTCTTAGGGGGTACGGCACCCAAAGAAGCCTTGAAACGGCGGGCCAAAGAAGCGGGAGGCGTCTTGGTGGCCAAAGCACAACGCACCGTAGGGAATAAAAGAGCTGCCCCACCAAGACCACGCACCAGTCGACAACCGACCCAGCGACGACGCACATCGAAGAAGACAAAGGATATCTTTTCTTAAAACATGTCCTTGATCCACGCCGAGTCCTGCCCCTCCACCAACAGTGAATTGGATTTGTGGACCGTGCCGCCCACACAGACCAGTGTCGAACAAGGATTATGGGTGGAGCATCTTCCGCTCTCCAGCATCAACGAAACCGGGCCAATCGAGTTCACCATCAGTAATGCGGATACGGCCTATGTGGATTTAGCCCATACATACTTGTATGTGAAAGCCAAGGTGGTCAGTGGGGATGGCACCAGAATCGTCCAAGCTGCAACGGTGGGCCCGACGAATCTCTGGCTGCACTCGATGTTTCAACAGGTGGGTGTTTTTCTCAGCGACAAACTCATCAGTGACTCGACCAACACGTACCCCTATCGAGCCTAAATCGAGACCCTGTTGTCGTATGGCCGAGAGGCTAAAAAATCTCAGCTGACAGCCGCTTTATTCTACCAGGACACACCCGAGCACATGGACACGGTGGACAATGTGGGATATAACAAACGGAAGGCTTTCACTGCGAACGGTGCCTCGGTGGATCTCATGGGTCGACTGCACGCAGACATGTTCATGCAAGACCGGTACCTCTTGAACAAGATCCCCATCAAAATCCGACTGATACGGGCGCCTCCGACCTTCGACTTGATGGCCACTAACGTAGAGGGGCATGCAGCTGACTATAAGATTGTCATCCAAGAGGCAGTCCTGTATGTCCGAAAAGTGAAACCGAATCCAGCCGTTCAATTGGGACACATGAAAGCCTTGGAAACAAAACCAGCCCAGTACCCTATCCGACGTGTACAAACCAAAGTGTTCTCTGTGCCTGCTGGAAATATGGGCGCCAACAAAGAAAACCTGTTCCTGGGGGAACTACCCAAGCGATTGATCCTGGCCTGTGTGGAAAATACCAGTTTCAGCGGAGCCTACCCAGAGAATCCGTTTGACTTTAAACATTTCGGCATCAATTTTGTGGCCCTGCATGTGGATGGACAACAGGTGCCAGCCACGGCCTTAACACCGAACTTTGGGCGCGCGAATTTCATTCGAGCCTATCAGAGCCTGTTTACAGCCACCGGTCAAATCAACCAGGACGAAGGGAATTTCATCAGTCGGGAGGACTACGGGAACGGATACACGTTGTTCTGTTTCGATCTGACCCCTACCTTAGAGAACGACCATCAGCTGGCCCTAGCCAAGCAAGGTAATTTACGGTTGGAAATCCACTTTGTACGAGCCCTGGCGACCACCGTCAATGTGATCTGCTACGCCGAGTTTGACAACATCATTCAAGTGGACAAGGCGCGCAACGTGCTGTGTGACTTCTCCACCTAACATGGATACAGACCAGATAACCACCGTGCTGGAGAATGACCCAGAGACACATATGGTCTTTCAAGGGGTGTTCGCCCGAGATGTGTTCCCAGTAGACCGCATGTATCCTGCTGCATACGTTCTCAACACGGACCCGATGGATCGGCCCGGTGAACATTGGGTGGCCGTGTACTTGACAGAACAGCAGGGGGAATACTTTGACCCGTACGGCCTGCCACCCCTTCATCCCGATTTAACAGACTTCATGGATCAAGGCACAGAGATGTGGTGTTGGAACAGTCAAACGTTGCAAAGCCTGACCAGTAGCGTGTGCGGACAATATTGCTTGTTTTACCTGTACCATCGATGCCGGGGAAGACCTTTATCTACCATCGTACAGATGTTTGACGAGTACCCCAAGGCCGAGGACCGCGATGTACTCGTATATGACTGGGCCGCCCATCATTTCAATGTACAAGCCCCGTTCTGGGCTTAAGTTCTTTCAATGTACACACGCCCGCTGTTCTGGGCTTAAGTTTACAAGCCCCCTGTTCTGGGCTTCAGTTCTTTCAATGTACAAGCCCCCTGTTCTGGGCTTCAGTTCTTTCAATGTACAAGCCCCTTGTTCTGGGCTTCAGTTTTCACGTGGTTGTTCTCACGTTGTTGTTGTTACTGAATAAAAAACAAAATGAGATCTCACCAAAAAACCCTGTGTTGTGTGTTTTATTCATAATGCATAAATGCCCAATGTGGAGATTCAGTCAAACTGAAATCAGTGGTGTAGGATGGGGCCAAAATGTAACCCATCAAGGTTAGAATGCAAGAGCACTATAGTAAAATAGAGAGCCAATGAGATCAGCCCACAGACCAAGTACGTGTTTTGGTCTAGGTTTGGAGCGGGCATTTCATTGAAGTGCGTGTATACGGTGAGTGAAGACTCGTCCAACACGTATAGATTATGTTTATGACTATAAGTTCTATGTAACCCACCAAGGTTAGAATGCAAGAGCACTATAGTAAAAAATAGAGCCAATGAAATCAGCCCACAGACCAAGTACGTGTTTTTGGTCTAGGTTTGGAGCGGGCATTTCATTGAGGTGCGTGTATACGGTGAGTGAAGACTCGTCCAACACGTATAGATTAAGTTGATGACTATAAGTTCTATGAGCATAATGCATGAAACTGGTTTTGAACACCGTATTAGCCAATCAGTGGCCTAGAATGGAGCCAAAGCTAACCCATCCATGTCCAGAAAACATTACCCGGATGTTGAGAAGAACCCGTATGTAGGCGCGGACGTCAGCGAAAGCACACCGTGAGTACCCCAATTCGATTGCTACGCTCAAAATGCTGTTTAACTCATTAATCCTACCGAACTTTGATTATTGCGATACGGTTTGGGGAAATGCAGATACTGGGCTGACATATAGACTTGTTAAACTCCAAAAAGGAGCAGCCAGGATTATATTGAAGGCCCCGCCTAGAACACCTTCTGTCAATTTATTTTCGGAACTAAATTGGATTTCTTTTCCACAGAGGGTTACTTTCCACAAGGCTATTATGATGTATAAAATTTGCAACAGTTTGGCCCCGGACTATCTGTCTGAATCTTTTCATAAAGTTCAAAATCGAACCAGAGCAGGAGTACGAGGGGACCTTGTTTTGCCTCGCCCTAAATGCGAACTTTTTAGAAAAAGCCTCAAATTCTCAGGCGTGAAAATCTAGAACTCATTGCCTGATGATATAAGAAGATCTTCAAGTGTTCCAAGTTTTAAATATCAATTATTGAAATCAAATATACTTGACTTATTTTGAATTTCGGCTAGCTAAGTTATTAAATCCCCCCATTGAATATTTTTATACTGTGTGTAAGTCTGGGCAAGATATAGGTTTTACATAAATTTTTAAAAGCTTGTTTAATTCCTAATATATGATAATAATGAATGTTATAATTTTAAATGAATCCGAAAATACCACTTATAGTTTTATCATATACCTGATTGCCATATTAATATATTTTCCCATATTTATCTATATTGTTATACGCATATTTATATATATTTATCTGTATTTTTACTAACTACTCTATTAACACACTTTCTGTGCCTTGAGGGAGACTAGCCTGCGTGCTAATCAAGCCACCCAGACTAAATAAAGTTATTATTATTATTATTATTATTATTATTGACTGATTGTTCGACCGCTGATTGGTTCTTTTTCTCGACCGCTGATTGGCTCTTTTTCTCGACTGCTGATTGGTCCAAATGGAACTGCCCATCTTTCCCAGGTTCATCTAGAATCCCCTTTTTGTGCTCAAGCTCTGACTATAACGATGCCGCAACATTGTCTCATTGGACATTGGACCGTTTGACTTGTGATCTGACCTTTTGACCCGCGCGCGCGCGCACTACCGGTGATGACGCGCACTTCCGGAGAACGCGCGCGCGCGCGCTGCGACCGGAGAACCCGCGCGCGTGCGCGCTGGGGGGGGGGCCGGGGCGGGCCAGTCCGCGGGCCGGGAAAGTTGGAGGTAGTGTGTTTGAGCATTCACCCAAAACCGGAAGTGACGTCATTTTTTACATCGGGGTGAATTCACCCCAACCGGGAATGACGTGACACACACAAACACACACACACACTTGCGCAACCCCGCAATACATGACAAACACAGACAAGTCTGGACATGTCCAAAGGTCACGCATCACCGCCAGAATGCAACACCGCGGAGAAATACATGCCCCCAAGCTCACGCCCCATTCACCCAGACCGGAAGTGACGTCATACCTGCGCACAACACTCCTGCGCACACCGCCACAATACCGCCACATTTTTTTTTCTCGCGCATGCGCAGTGAGGCGCCGGGACGACAGATCGGGTAGAGTATACTACTGTCGTAAGTTTCACGAATTTCCAACCACAAGAATTTCCAACCCCAAAGCGACCCAGCTGTTGTTATCCTAACTTGAATTGCTGATGAAGTTTCGTTGCCGTCTTGTCGAAACTTCAAGAACTAATTGACGAAAGTCGAAAAGAGAAAAAAAGAAGAGGATGTGAAAGTCCATTCGACAGCCGCTCAGGTACCCAAAATTTGTTGCTCCCAATCATTCAGAAATCGAATTTGTGCCAGTATTAGAGTGGTGTAGATATCTTCCTAATACATTTATGTATCTTTCTGACCCATTTTTGGGTGTTTAAATTGGAGCTGTCATACCCTCCCAGACAGCACTAAATGGGTGTTATCTCGATATGGTCAATTTACACCGACTGTATTTGTTGTTCCCAATAGATAAATGTATTAGGAAGATATCTAGACCGCTCAAAAAGTGGCACAAATTCGATTTCTGTATGATTGGGAGCAACAAATAGAGTCGGTGTAAAGTATAAAAGAAAAACCATGTCACCTGTCCTACGAGCCATCCTTCTTCTTACACCCCGGGTGAGGTTACGTCTATGAGGATAAAGTCACTATCGTTGAAGACCGTGTAGATGTTTTCTGGTCGCGCGCTGAAACCGTATCGAATACGGTTACGCTACACAGTGACGGTTGGACCAAATTTAAACGAGTGTTGAGCGGTGAGCTCGACGGAAACCTCATCCACATAGACAATGCCATCTACGTACACCGTGGACCATTCTTCCCACGCCTGGGCCGTTGCCAGGACCCTACGCGATGCTTCACCCTAGACCCCGATCTGCGGACAGCCTTCTAGAAAGTGGTGCCTATTGTGGACCAGCTGTTTACACCGGACGAGTGGTCAGCTCTTCAGTTGGGTGGGCTCGTGCCCTGAGTGAAGCGGCGGCAGAACCCAATGAGCAAATCATCAACCGCGACAAGGAGGAAGACAGGAGGGACTATCCGTTTCTCACCTCCGTGACCTACATAGTTGTCCTGGATAAACAGCCGTAGTCCACCGTCGGAGGACGATGACTTCATAGATTACCCAGATATGCTCAGTCAGCCAAATGGCAATTGCATCCATACAACGGAGGCCGGTACGGCATCGGAACCCAAATGAAAGCATCCAGAAAGGAACTGTGACCCCAGTGCCAGATATTCACAGATAATATGGGGTGAACGTTTCATATTGCAATCTCATCATGCACCATATTGAAGACTAATAATTAGAGCCGATTTTTCAGGAATGTACTCAGTTATCATAAACTAGGGGACGTGAAAGATCCCGCTCACCGCTGACCCAGAATACAGCCCCCACCGCGGTGGAGGACAATTTTACCACAGATCCTGACGAACCGCTCATAGAAGTATTACCCATACAGCAAGCTGTGCGTACAATCTGCCAACATCATTGGCCTACCATCCGGCGCGGTTTTCACCACCATCGCCCTATATTGGACTTGTACAATTTCCGATTAGAGGATACCACCCGCTTACCCCACCAGGCCTATACCATTTTTGAGGACCAAGCATCAGCCTTCAAATTAAATCTCACCTGTGGGTATTTATTACCGCATAAGGAGACGGACCAACTCCGGTACTTTTACTCCAGTCACAATACCCTCGTGTACGATCAACTCTTCGCCATTACATATCGTGCGTCCCTGGATACGGCACTGGCCAAACTAGAGACATTGGATAGCTTGGAATGGGCCAGACAACAACGCCCCAACACCAAATGGCATGTGGAGATGACGACCAATGTTACGTTTTACGTGACTAAAATGATCGACCACCCGATCCTTTGATCTCACGTCATAACTTTTCCTCCCTATAAATACGAGAGTCAGTCAAATCTTGTACCATTCACAGAGACAGAGTATATAATACGGGCGTTTCTCAGCTCGAACCCCGAGGTCTTCTAGCACGTCTATGCGGATAAGGTCGATATCATGGAGGAGGGAGATATCTGTGATGCGGACCCTACACAACCGCGCCCGTCTAACATTCAAACGGGTGTTGTCTGGTGAACTGGACGGCGACGTCATCCACTTGTGTCACGATGTGTGCGTCCGACGCGGCTCCTTCTTTGCTCAGTTGGCCCTGCTAGATGGGGGGCAGTGCATTTTACCCTTCACCCTGTTCTATGGTCTGCATTGGAAGATGCCGTGGCAGATGTGGATCAAGTGCTTACGGAAGAAGAGCGGTCAACAGACGAGTTGGACTGGCCATTTGTCATGGACGAAAAAATCAGAAAGAAACTCCTACCACCGCGACCCAAGATATACACGTTATAAATAAACGATAGAGCCAGGGTCCATCACCATTTGTCACCATGAAGAGCTGGGAGAAAGTGTTGGATAACTTATACTACAGTCCCGACAGTCCGGCTGCGTATAGTGCATTGTCGGCTCTCTATCGAGCGGTCAAGCCCCAGGGGATACAGGATGCCCAAGTCCGAGATTGGTTAAAAAAACAAGACAGCTATACCTTACACTGAGCTGCACGTCGCCATTTTCCACGGAACCGGGTCATCGTTGGTGGTATAGATGCCCAGTGGCAAGCGGATTTGGTCGATATGAGCGCCATTGTCAAACACAACGATGGGAATCGGTATATCTTGACGTGCATCGATATCCTGTCAAAGTATGCGTGGGTGGTACCCATCCGGACGAAAAAGGGGGTGAATCTCATAGCGGCGTTCAAGGACATCTTCAAGACCGGGCGCAAACCCTTGTATTTGTAAACCGACGAAGGCACGGAATTCCTCAACAGACCGTTCCAACATTTTCTGAAAGCCCAGAAGGTCTTCTTCTTTCACAACTACAACGAGACCAAGGCTTCCGTTGTGGAAAGGTTCAACAGGACATTCAAAGGTTGCATGTATAAATATTTCACCCATCAGAATACAAGGCGGTACATCGATGTTCTCCCGAAACTTGTGAGTGGTTCGATCGAGCCTATCACCGCAGTATACAGAGAGCCCCCATCACCGTTACCAAACGCAATGAAGCTCAAGTCCGGCGTGTCTTGTACCCCATGCAACCCCAACCACGACCGAAGGAGGTGTTCAAGGTCGGGGGCCCTGTACGGAACAGTAAAGTCAAGGACAAGTTCGAAAAGAGTTACCTTCCCAACTAGAGCGATAAGCACTTCGTCATTAAACGCCGCATACCACGACAGCAACGAGTCTATGAACGGGAAGATCTTCAAGGGCAACCGTTGCTAGGGACGTTTTACGAGCAAGAGTTACAGCCCGTGGTGAAAACAAAGCAAGACTACTACTCTGTGGAACGCATCCTGAAAACCGAGCAACGTCGAGGCAAGACGATGCATTTCGTGAAATGGCAAGGCTGGCCCAGTTCCGTCAATTCCTGGGTCGCGGCCAACCAGGTGAAACGACTATAAAGCCAGGCACCACCGCCATCATCCTTCATTCCACGTTCGACCATGAACACGGTGCTATGGAAAAACAGCAGCTGCCTCTGAACACAGCATATCCCAAAACACGCAAAGCGAAAGTGGGCTTTGCGGTGACATTGCTAACCCTGCTGGGAATTTTATATGGGGGTGTGTTTCACGACGTAGCCTATCTCAGCAATTTACTCATCCCACCAAAGACACAACCACCAGTCGTGAGTGCAGGTCAGACGAATGTACAAACATTCTCTACACCAGTCAAACCCGTGATCGAAACGAGCCCAGTCATCACCACCACACCGAGTATACAGTTTAGGTCAACATTGAGCTCTAAACCAAGATTTGCAGTGCCCACTACGTCTGAAAACCCACCCGATTTCATCACTCACAGTGAACGCCGTAATGTGCCGACAACGGCGACCGACGTTCTTGTACCCACCACCCCAGTTCCCTCGTACCAAATTTACAAGAGCGGGTTACCACGACAGCGGATACACCTCCAACCAAGGACAACATGGCAACATCCCTTCACTTGCGTCATCGCAGGACACCCAACTTTTTACCAAAGGCAGCCATCATCGACGTCTCAGCATCATCTACATTATGCAGAATTTGATCAGTAAAAACAAAAAAAAACATGGGAACATCAGCTTAAATGTCCACTACCTGGTGGTCTTCAAAAAACCCGAGAGATACAACTCAACTGCTGCACCTGGCGAGACAGATGTACCCCGGCCGCACGCAGTTTGTGTTGGAAGCCTTTAAAGATGCGACAACCCCTCAACACGGGTATATGCTCTTCGACCTGAAGCAAGCCACCCAAGACCACCTTCGACTACGGACCGGTATCTTTCCCGGAGAGACCCACCACGTGTACATGCAAAAATAATGTAAGCACACCCACAGTGGCTCTCCCAGCTAGGGTGTGTGCTTAATGATGTGGATAATAAAGGAATTAATACAACATCATGGTTGAATTTGTCACTGAAGTGAAAGAATATTCAGGAGGTAGCCAGCAAAGGATAAAAAGGGCAGGGCTATGGGTTCTAGCATTAGTTGTACTTGATATCTGCACGAGTACGGAAGCACGCCCCGACGCCCCGTATATTGAAGACGGTCCCATCGGAGTTGGTCCGAACCATTGTACGCGGCGTGGACCCTGACCGTGTACGCTGTCTGTGCGAGATCGGGTACAACCTGTTAAAAGGCAACGTGCCACTGACTCCGGCTCAGAAGACCAAGTTGGTCAAGCATGAGACAGATCTCCAAACCCTAGTCCAGAAGCGAGTCTCTCAAGCTAAGAAGAAAAAGGTTTTACAGAAAGGCGGCTTTCTCGGGGACATTTTAGCACCGTTGGCCGCTTCCGTGTTGGGACCGATATTGGGAGGACTGTTAGGCCGACAATGAACCACACGAAAAAAATGGCCCTCGTCGAACCCCGGCTCTTTCAAAGCCTCCAATCGCCGTATGCGATCCCACCCACGGTGACGACGATGAACCCCCTTGATCAGGAGATGCAACAGATTCTACAATGACCGGGGTTAAGCGACAGTGAGAAAGTACAACGGTACAATGAGACGCTTCAGCCCGGTGTCAGTCGCACAACCATCACCACCACGCGACACGCCGCCGAACTCAGCACCACACCAACAGCCACCATTACCAGGTGTACCACCCACAGCCCCACAGTGGGTCGAACACGAAGTTTTAAAGAGTGTACCTGTATCGTTCAAGAGACAAGCTGGCATGGTATTACAACGGGTGAAAGATAATCCTAACATGACTTGGAATGATAAAGACGAACTACTGGTACAGAACCAGGTGGTCCCCGGTACCCACATGACGGATTTAGTGAATGACTTCATGCGTCAACGCAGGTCGCACACGGATCTTCAAGGATGGGAGGTCTTTGCTCGAGGCTTGAAAGACATGCATTTACCACAGTAATTGGTGGGGAACCCCCAGCGCTGATCCTGGCTGCAGCGGACCCAGAAATCACTGGTGCACACACCTCGCGAGTCACAGAGACAGACGCAACCCAGACAGACTTGGAAAGCAGAGTGGGAACCGGAGACACCACCCAAAACACCACAGCGACGAGCACCTTCTTTTTATCCCTTTACAACACCACCCCTGAAACTACGTCCATCAAGATCTATGACACGTAGCAAGTCCCCGGGACGATCACGACGCCGGATACAACCGCTCAAGGCCTGGGGCAACTATTAATACCGGGAGCGAAAGCAGGAAAGCTCAGTCGCCATGATTTACCTCGTCTGTGGTGTTTCCCAACAACACCTTGGCCCATTATGTCACGCAGCTGCCACATCCCTTACATCACTCCGGACGTTGGGAGTGGGGCCTAGTGGCTATCCAGTACCTTTATTACGTGGTACAACGTGCAACATGATACGGTGTGGTATGAAGTCGTATACGAAGGCAACACCTATAACTTCACTCTTCCCGAAGGCCAGTACCATACACCCAAAATATTCATCCAGGCGTTGCGTAACCTCATCAAGAGCTCGATCCCTGGAGGAATCAATATATCTTCCCGTTTGCAAACATGATCCAGATGGAGTACCACGAGCGGACCCACAAGTTCCTGATCATTCTCCAGAGCAATGTGACCGTACCTTTCAGCAAGACTTTGAAGTAGCTGTGTGCAATGGAGACAGATAACTATGTCGGGCCCGGTCGGCTCCGGGGGAAGACCATGCTGGATCTTAAGGCTGGCTTGTATGGACTCTATGTCTATTCGGATGTGGTGGATGGTCACATTGTCGGCGATATCGATGCGCCCCTGCTCCACGTCTGCCCAGTGCAAGGGGACTACGGAGATCAGGTCACACAGGGCTTTAACCACGTACTCTATCTACCGGTGCGACAAACTGACATCAGTACCATCACCATCGATATAAGGGATGGCACAGGGCAACCTTTGGAAAGAGGTGGTCATACTTCATTTTCGACAAGCACGTTCTCCCAACTTTGTATAATATAAGTACCTTACGAGTGCGATGCACGCAGCTATATGGACTATTATATTCAACAGGCCGTGGTGGCCTTCCGGTCTTTGCAGGTACACGCATTCAACGAGGACCTGGTCTGGGAAACATACTCGGGAGCATCGTCAAAACGTTCTTGCCCTTGGTGACGCGTGGGGTACAAGCGGTCGGCAAAGAAGCGGTCCGAAGTGGGGTACAAGCCCTGGGAGATGCTTTCAGCGGTGTTCCCGTCCGAGAAGCATTAAAACGCCGTGCCAAAGAAGCAGGAGGTATGTTGGTCGCCAAAGCACAACGAACCGTAGGGAATAAAAGACCTGCATTTGATTTGTGCACCGTCCCGCCCACACAGATCAGTGCCGAACAAGGATTATGGGTGGAGCATCTCTCGCTCTCCAGCATCAACGAAACAGGGCCCATCGAGTTCACCATCCGTAATGCGGATACGGCCTATGTGGATTTAGCCCATACATACTTGGATGTGAAAGCCAAGGTCGGCAATGGGGATGGCTCCAGAATCATCGACCAAGCAACGGTGGGCCTGACGAATCTCTGGCTGCACTCTACGTTTCAACAGGTGGATATTTTTCTCAGCGAAAAACTCATCAGTGATCGAGCCTACATCGTGACGCTGTTGTCGTATGGACGAGAGGCTAAAAAATCTCAGCTGACAGCCGCTTTATTCTACCGGGACTCACCCGAGCACATGGGCACGGAGAACAATGCAGGATATAACAAACGGAAGGGTTCACTGCGAACGGTTGCTCGGTTGATCTCATCGGTCGACTGCACGCAGACCTTTTCATGCAAGACCGGTACCTCTTGAACAAGATCGCCATCAAAATTCGACTGATACGGGCGCCTCCGACCTTCGCCTTGATGGCCACTAACGTAGAGAAGCATGTAGCCGGCTATCAGATCGTCATCCAAGACGCAATCCTGTATGTCCGAAAAGTGAAACCGAATCCAGTCGTCAATTGGGACACTTCAAAGCCTTGGAAACAAAACCAGCCCAGTACCCTATCCGACGTGTGCAACCTAACGTGTTCTCTGTGTATGCCGGGAATATGAGCGCCAACAAATCCTGTTCCTGGGGGAACTGCCCAAGCGATTGATCCTGGCCTGTGTGGAAAATACCAGTTTCAGCGGAGTCTATCCAGAGAATCCGTTTGAATTTAAACAGTTCGGCATCAATTTTGTGACACTGCATGTGGACGGACAACAGGTCCCAGTCACGGCTTTAACACCGAACTTTGGGCGCGGGAATTTCATTCGAGCCTATCGGAGCCTGTTTACAGCGACCGGTCAAATCAACCAGGATGAAGGGAATATGATCAGTCGGGAGGACTACGCCTACGGATACACGTTGTTCTGTTTCGATCTGACGTGGAACTTACCTCATTCTGCGCATGCGCAGTAGACAAAGTGTATGGAAATGACCACCCCTATACCCCGTACAGACATTCCCCGTATAGATGCAAATGTGCGAATCAGGGGAGATGACCTGGAATTTGCGCCACAGAGGGTTTGCCCAGTCAGAGTTGTCTTCCTTGCCTCCAGAGAGCAGCACGATCGATGCCGTGATGTCAAAAGGGAATCCCCAAAGCAAGCGTCGTCATTGTGTATGTTTATTTTTCCGGAGACGTAATGGCCAATAAACGCTCGACCCTGGGGTCGCACTGATCATAGACTCCTCATAATAACATCGTACAACACCTATAGGTTATGCCTATTACTATAAGTCTTACTTCCCATGGTTTCAGGTATTTTGTTCGTGCCAATACGGACCGACCCGCGTGTATGGCTATGACGAGGGTTCCCCACTTGCCATTTATGCTGGGCAAATAGATGGCAATATTGCCGGGGACCCTGTGCATTCCATGATACAGGCCATCTGGGCGCATATTGACCTAAAAAATTTGCATATGACCTCTGTGACGTCAAGTGACCGGAAGTGACCTTTGACCCCGGCACTGCAACTTCCGGTCACGTGACCGGAAGCCGGGGTCAAAGGTCACTTCCGGTCACGTGACGTCACAGAGGTCATATGCACATTTTTTAGGTCAATGTGAGCCCAGATGGCCTTTATCTACTACTCACCCGTCGAGTGTGTATGGGACATATGAGGTCCACACGGGTCGTGGTTGGTGGGGGAGTAAAGATCGTAGGCACTTGACTGGTGGGTGCATGCAAAACTAGGATTTTCTCGGAAAATGCGGGAAAACGGCTTTGCACTCAGTTAAATGGGATTAGATGGGCTAACCCTGAGCCAGATGGGTCGTGCAGGTCCTCTACTTGAAGCGCTCGTAGAGGTCGGTCACGCGACTGGTGGGTGAATGCAAAACTAGGATTGTCCAGAAAAGAAAGTCCGGAAAAAACAGACTTTATATGGCTAAAAATAAAGCCCTGAGACATACGCGCTCCAGATGGGTCGATGAAGGTCTGGTATTGACACACTCGACGTGTAAACTACAACTGGGATGTTTAGGACTGGAAATGACGTCATAGTGCACAAGTGCCGTTGAAGCGAAGCGAAACATGACATTTTGGGGGTGCACAGGGGCGTTTTTGAACGATTTCGGGGCTATGCTTAGTCCCAATTGGTCGTACAGGGCGTCATCTTTCAGCTCTCGGCATGTAGACTTCGACTGGGGTGGTTTTGACCGGAGGTGATGGCTTGGTGGGAATGCGCAGTCGATAAGTAGTAGCAATAGAGAGCATTTTGAAGCTGAGCAAGGGTGTATTTGGGCAATCTAGGGGTTCGGATATTGTGTGCAGGGTCTCATCTTGGATTGATTTGGATTGGCTTGGACTGGAAGTGACATTGTGGTTATCATGCACAGTCGAGGAGTCGTAGCGAAAGAGGGCAGTCTAGGGGTACACAGGGGTGTGTGCGGGTGAAATGGAGGCTATCTTGAGTCCAAAATTGACGTGCACGGTGTCATATTGAAGTACTCGTAGTATAGACTGTGACTAGGGTGATGACGTCATCATACGCGTGTGCATTCCGGGAGTAGTAGAGCAAGATGGCAATTTCGCGGAGCACCCTGGGGACATGCCTATGTCTAGGTCTCTATAAACTTAGGGGTCATACCTGATCTAAATGGGTTGTACAATGTGTTATAATGAAGCTATCCTGGTGTAGCCTATGACTGGGTTAATCACGTCATGATGCGCATGTGCACTCAAGAATAGTAGGGAAAGCGCAGAGTCGCTCGCGTACGCACTGGCGACAAGCCCATTCCTAATAAATTATATCCTATCGATGCCCCTTGATCGTATATAGGATCTTATCGATTTCAATTGAATTTGGCATTCAGAGCGCCCAGGTCATGAATATTAATACCCTTATGATATCACGGTCGAATTTTAACTACTTTACTTGCAGACGTGGAGGCGGAATAGTGTCAACGTATCCGCTTGAACACAAGGTTTATGCCAAGGACCGGTCCATATTTCTACCCTGCATTATGGTGCCAATCTGGCGAGAGCGCATCAACATCAGAAGATACCGCACCAGCATGGCGTCTGATTCAGCTGGGCCAACCAAAAAGCCCGTATCACACAGCGATAAAGAAGGTGATAACTATCACCCCGAAAAGGTGATGAGTTAGAGCCATCACCCTTTTTTATGATCGCCTTTAAAAAGGTGATGGCCAGGTCTGATCACCATTAAAGGGTGATGGACCATCACCTTTTTTTCTGGCTGTGGGGAATTATGCCCTCTTCAAAGCACTATGAAGAGTTCTCGGAATTGGTCGACACTGCGTTACTGCAAGCCGGTTAGATCTCACAAGCGACATATCCAAATGGGGTAGCCGATAGGATTTAATTTTAATTAGATTGCAATATATTTGTCGTTGTCTAGCTTCGTTTTGACAAGCAGAAACTCAAATTCACCAGTCTGTTCTCTAAACGATAAATCTTCGCGTATTTGACAGATTTGTATATTTTCGTTAACATTCTGTATTACTCCACCTCCTCTTCTCTTGGATCTTGATCGCGAAAATGGCTTATATCCCGATATATCAACAAGAAGCTCAGCTGAAGGATTACTCCAACTTTCAGAAAAGCCTAGTACAGAAAATTCGTGATTTAAATTGTGCAGGAAACCTGTTATTTCGGGAAAGTGTTAATACTCCTAGCATTAAAGTGCACGAAAGATAGTTTACCACATTTGTCTTCAAAACAAGTTTCTTCGCAAAAAGACGTTTTCATGTAGTAGTTTGATTGATGAATGTCAGTGTATTTCAAGTGTGATATTTCATATTCGTTGTCATCTGTACTGATTTCCTGTGTTCAGTGTCGTTTAATTCAATAGGGTTAAAACACATATTTTCTATGAATTCAAGTGGTAGCGTATCAGAAGGTCTAGTTTCTTTTATAGGTTTCGGAATTTCGTCATCGAAAACAGGAAATGATGATAGAAGGTCCGTGAGTGAAACTCCCTCCGTAGCTGTATTATTACCCATATTTCCTGATGATATCGTGCGAACTGAAGTGACCAATTTACACAACACAGGAAGTATAAACAGTCACATTCATAGAAATAACATATTATAGAATTTTAGTGTCCTATCAGTTGATTACGTGAAGGTGATAGACAACGGGGATGTTCTCTATATAACCCTGGTTTCCGTAAGTTCGTCTTCAGTCAAAGCCAAAGAACTACAAGACAACTCGTTGTGATGATAGAGGTTGATGTTGTATTACTTCTGCATCATAACATAGACATTGGTACAGCAAATCAAAGATATCCTGAAAACGTCCGTACAGATTGAAGCCAAGATGTTATTGCTCGAATCATTGTGAAATTACATTGAATTTTATACAGTAAAACAAATAAGCACTTGAACCAGAGGCTGGTACAAAACCCTTAACTCCAGGATTGTAACAATTAATTAGGGACCTGCCGGATAACCACTTGCCACTGGTTGTTAATTAAACACAGCTGTGGCCTGACCTGGTCACTTTAATACCGTACCATATTCATGTAGGCTCTAGCTTACATACTAACAGAAGACCTTTATCAATTTCTCATTTCTACAATATACAATGTAAATCGAGTTATATTTAGAGTACCAATTAAATCTCAAGTGCCATCCTCTTGCTTGATATCATTCGTTTTAACTTATGATGTGAAGCCAGGCCTGCTATAATTGACCTGATGTGTCAAATCCACATCTCTAGCCTGTATCGTTATCAACACAAGTGTATACCCCGGTTTAGACTTCCTGGCTTCCGCTTAATTAGCAGAGATATGCTCTGAGATGTATAAACGCTCGAACTGACATTTTAACCGAACTGATTAAGGTAAATGTGAAATCAAAAAGATACATATATGATCAAAATATCTTCATTATCTCATTCCATATTTTACATACCTCCGTTACCACAAGTTAATTGTTCTCCCAACAACAATTAACTCATATATATCCATCAATATATAGCAAATATCATATGGTATCGTGCAGGAAAAATGACTTATAATAGATCGGTTACAATTTAAAAATCAAAAACAGATACATCAGATACCAAAGAATAAAAATGAAAAGATTAATTGACATGTTCCAAATGTTATAATAGCAAAACAAACAAAAGCAAAATTATCAAATCATGAATCAAAACTAGATTAAAATAAGTCATTAAAAGGATGGTCAGGGAAATATGAAACCAAGTAAATGTCTTTAAGGCGTGCACTCCTTTAACATTCACTTGAAATTTCACATACCTTCCCTACCGGAAGTTAAATGTCCATTCTGCAGAATGGCATTCAACTCAGTTTTCTAATATAATGTCAACCGCAGGTTGGGGAAAATCAAATCCACAGGCCGGCCGGATCTGGGACAAAACCGCCATAGGCGTGTTAACACCAGATGATACTGAAGTTTGCTCTAGAGTCTTCGAAAAACAATCAAAACAAGAAATACAAGAAAAGTTACACAACTTGAAACGTTTCATAATACGAAAAACAACAAATAACAGTATGCATACAAACAAAATTGACCCAAAAACGTACGTCAAAATCTCGGAAAACGACACAGTGGACCCGTATTCTAACTCCACTGGTCGTAACGGCTTAAGGGGCACATATTTCACCTTACGAAGGTCATGCCAGGGTGTAAGTTTTAGCGAGGTTAGTATGTTAGACTCATTCAGAATGGTAGGTATGTCGACAGGTGGTAAAGAAACGACAGTTGCTAGCAAAGAAACCATGTGAGTCATCACTTTCACCTGACTTAACTTCCAATCCATACCACTAAAAGTACAATTATTAGGACTTAGCAAATAGAGTCCTGCACCTAGAGTGTGTGTCATCGTAGGAACACCGTCACAATGTTCTTGAATATTTTCTCCAAATGTCTGCACAATAAATTCACCTGAGGCAAGTTCAAATATCTTACTGGTTGTATCGTTAGTTTGACTCAACTGAACCAGACATAGATCACTAGTGACATTTGATAAGATACTCACAATACAAGGTATATGCTGTGACGCCATCATGGCGTGGCCATAACAAACCTTCGGTGTACGTCCCATACACCGTGCAGGGTGGAAGTACCAACCTGTCCGCGTATTTAACCCAATATGTTCCGCGGATAACATGACTTTCATTAACTGACCGGGGGCACGTAAGGGCATAGCCCATGACCTTATGTTATATTCGACATAGGCACCATTGTCAACAAGTGGGAGAGTGGCCACGTAATGCAGAGAATCATAGCCACTGGTATCGAAAAGTATATGTACGGCGATGTTTATTTCTGATTATAGGAGAACTCAAGGCTGGAGGTTTACGCTTACGCAAGTAATAACCATGCGGTGAGTCGTCCATTTCATTCGAAGAGTCTGGCTCAGTGGTAGTGTCCTCATCCATATCAGACGACGCGTCATCCGCATTAGGCGGATCTTCTACATCAGGCACTTGACTTTCATTATTAATTGCCGTATCATCGGGAATTTCAAGTGTATTAGGAGACTGACTGGTAGATTCATCATTCGGAGAAGGGGAGGAGTTTGACAACTGCCTATCATGCGACGTGGGCGTCTCAACTTTCTCGGGAGCTACGTTAAACTGGCGTTCTGCTCTGTTCAGACTCTGCCGCGTACCTATCTCAGGGTTACGACGGGGGCGTGGCTGAACATTATCCCAAACAATCTGAGGATCGACAACTCGAAGCTTAGAGACATTAACTACTCTAGTTTTCCCTGACCTCTGGTGTCGAATATGGGCTACCGGTCCGTTAATCTTAAATATTTCATACTGTGGATCACACTGAGCTGTCAGTTTGATTCGCTCATCTGCATGAACAACCACAGAGTCGCCCACCTTGAACACGCCCTCCCGTGCTCGGTGATTAATTTGTTCACGATGGTACAATCGTGATTTTTCAGTCGCTTCACGTGCTTTGTGAAGTGCATTGCTCACATGACTTAAACGGTCACTAAGATCTTGTGAAGCATCTACAGGTAGGGAGAATGGTAAACGTGCACGACGCCCATACGTTAAATAAAAGGGCGTGTACGTAGTTGTGGCATGTCTTGTGTTGCGATAAGCTAACAAGGCTGAACTGAGTTCACTTTCCCAATGTCGAGACTGATTATTGACCAACTTCTGGAGAATTTCCTTAAGGGTTCGATTGAAACGTTCAGTTTTACCGTTAGTTTGAGGATGATACGGAGTCGTGCGCCTGTGATCTATTCCTAGCAACTTGAATTTTTCTCTCAACTCATTAGAATTGAATTCCTTTCCCAGATCGGTAATCACGATCTCTGGAATTCCATGTCTAGAACAGTATTCTTCCAGAAATTTATCTTCCACATTTTCAGCTGTTTTCGAACGTATAGGAAAAGCTTCCGCCCAAGCTGAATAATGATCTACTATCGTCAAGATGTAGGAATGGCCTTTATTTGATCGAGTCAGTGGACCGATCAAATCCATACCAACAATCTGAACTGGATATTTTGGCATGGGCATTTCGGTGTACTTTGGGCGACTACGCACCCGTCTATTTACCTGACAAGTTGCACAACGGTCCAACATACGCATAATGTCTTTGCGCATGCCCTTCCAAACGAATGCATCTCGGACTAGACCTAAGGTCTTATAGAGTCCTTGGTGACCTGCGCAAAGGTGTGCTTGCTCCATTACCTGGTTACGAAACCTGGTCGGCAAGATCACACGGGGATATTCAGCATCAGCTGCCGAGGGACATCTCGTGGAATATACTATCTCATTATGCACCATATGTTCCTCTGATGGAACAGTAAATAGAGTGGGGAACTCCCGTTTTTGTTCCTGGCGAAGTGTCACTTCATCAACGCCATATACCGATATTGGCACGTACGGTAGGACACCCTCAGGTACCTCAGGTACCTCAGGTATAATGTAATCATTAGTATCAAATGTTGCAACTTCATAAGGAGTTCGAATTCTTGAAAGCATGTCTGCTCGGACATTCTTGCTTCCTTTGATGTATTCAATCTTACACCCATACTCAGCTATCAAAACTGCCCATCGTTGAACTTTGGTGTTCCTAACTTCACCAAGAAAGAGACTTTTCAACGGTTTATGATCAGTGTAAACAACAAATTCTGCTCCATAGAGGTATGGCCTTAGCTTTTTCAATGCATAGACTACAGAATATCCTTCTTTTTCTATGACAGGCCAATTCAACTGGCTATCTTTTAAGGTGGCCGACACATACTGTATGACCCGGTCAACACCTTGCTCATCTTCTTGCACTAAAATTGCACCTACTGCATAGTTGGATGCATCAGTAAACAATTTGTATGGCTTCTGTGGGTTTGGATAGGCTAGTATACTATCACTACATAAGAGGCGTTTCACCTCATCAAATGCATTCTGCTGGGGCTGACCCCATTTGAACCTCACATGCTTCCGTGTCAAGGACACGAGAGGCTCTACCAGGTTAGCATAGTTGGGGACACATGCACGATAATATCCTGACATGCCAAGAATAGAACGTACTTCCTCTACAGAAGTGGGAGGGAACATGTCACGGATAGCTTGAATTTTCTGATCTTGTGGGGAAATACCATGCTGTGAAATGTGATACCCCAATAAATCTACTGACCTAGCCGCAAAGACACACTTCTTTCTTTTGAGCTGTAAATTATACTCTAATAACCGTTGCAAGACTAGTTTTAGATGATAAGCATGCTCAGTTTCATTGCGTGAGTATATAACAATGTCATCCACATACACAACAACAAACTTACCGACATAATCTCGAAAAATGTCATTCATGGCTCTTTGGAAAACCGCACCTGAGTTACAAAATCCAAATGGCATGGAATTCCATTCAAATAAGCCTTCTGAGCAGGTAAATGCAGTTTTTTCAATGTCTTCAGGTGAGACAGGTATTTGCCAATATCCGGACTTGAGGTCTAGAGTTGTGAACACAGATGCACCACGCAGAGAGTCAAAAATGTCTGAAATCAAAGGTAATGGATAACTGTCCTTACGTGTTATAGAGTTCAATTTCCTGTAATCGATGGCGAACCTGATCGTTCCATCCTTCTTCGGTACCAGTGTGATAGGTGACGCCCAAGGTGATGAAGATGGTCGTATAACACCTGCCTGTAACATCTCCTTTATTTGGTCCTTGACAACATGCTGTTTCATCAAGGGCATTCTGTACGCACGCTGCCTGATAGGGGGGTGATCTCCAGTAGGTATGGTACACTGCACTCGCGGGTGTCTCCCTGCACCTGGTTTCTTCGACACGTCGAAAACATCTCGGTATTCGTGTAGCACTTCATCGATCTCCCTGTTTCCCGTGGTTTCGTATACAATTCCTGCAGCGTCGATACCCCCCAGTTGTCCAGTCGACGTTAACTTGTATAATCGACCGAACCATCGCATATGACTTTTTGGATAGTCCAATTGAGCTTTTCCAATATGTAAGGCATCAGACCCCAAAATACACTGATGAAACATCTCCGGAACCACAACAATCGGTACAGGAGACGCGTTTAGAAATTTGACTTCAGTTTGTCCCAAAACCTTCAGAGGCTGCTCATTCACAGCATATATTATACCAGTTTTCTTAAGTGGTCCCTTGCCAGATAGTTTGTGCCACACATCAGCACGTAGTAGTGACGTTGACGCCCCCGTGTCAATCAGTGCGGTAATAGTTTGTCCATCTAATTTTAATTGGGCCGAGAACCTCCCTGGAATGATCGAGCGCTCGGCCCTCTGCCGTTTCCCGCCTGCTCATGAGTTGTTTGGAAGCGTGGACTAGGTGGATTACGACATACCGCCATTCTGTGTCCGGTCTGCTCGCATCTCCAACAAGTGACTGGTTGTCTCTGCCTGGCACGTCTCGGACCATTGTTTCGTGTAATTGGCAGTCGCTGATCACTCCGGGCTCGCATCGTGGTATTTTCCTGCTGTCGGCGTTGATCACATTCCAACCGGCTCAATCGATTGTTCACTAATTTCTGATGTGCCTCTATGACACCTCGGTTCTGTCGGATTTCCTCTAAACATCTCTCGACAGGGTTCTGAGAAGCGTCAACTTCCATCGGCACTGCTTCGTCTAAGTTCATAGTAGATAGTAAGTCTAACCGGGATGCTTGATCCTCGATATAGGTCATAGCCGCATTTACATCTTCGGCCCGTTTGTTCATCACAATTTTGCGTGCCAACTGCTTATCCTGTAGTGACCTGATATAAGCACGAAGTATGACACGTTTCGAGTCGTCATTTACATCAGGATATGCACGTCTCGCCAAGTCCCGAAATCGCCTATTGTATGTATACACAGTTTCTCCTGGTCTCTGGTGAATCGATTCTAATTCACATTTTAACCTCTCATCTTCATTTGTGGATACAAATGCCGTTATCACATGTTGCCTAATTGTTTGCCAAGTTACGGTGGCATTGTCCTTGTCCTCAAGAAACAAATCGATCTCCCTTCGGAGACCTCCGGCTGTCGTCCATATCGCTAAATGTGCTGGACTCCCATTGATGTCTCGAACATCCCGTATCGCTGTGTTGCATTCTTCTAACCAGTCGCGCACCTCGGCCGGAATGAGTCCATCACATTTACGAATAGCCGCAACGTGATTTCGTAACCTCTCACGTTGTACTCGTGATTGTTCATGAGCTGAATTGTCAGCACGCACGGCGTTTACTAATGTTGTTACGCCCTGTGCTATGGCCTGCAGATCTTGCACTCGCACGGCCTGATCTGCCATACCTGTCTTGCCTTGTAGTGTCTCGTCGGGGTCGCCAATATAGAATTTTAGTGTCCTATCAGTTGATTACGTGAAGGTGATAGACAACGGGGATGTTCTCTATATAACCCTGGTTTCCGTAAGTTCGTCTTCAGTCAAAGCCAAAGAACTACAAGACAACTCGTTGTGATGATAGAGGTTGATGTTGTATTACTTCTGCATCATAACATAGACATTGGTACAGCAAATCAAAGATATCCTGAAAACGTCCGTACAGATTGAAGCCAAGATGTTATTGCTCGAATCATTGTGAAATTACATTGAATTTTATACAGTAAAACAAATAAGCACTTGAACCAGAGGCTGGTACAAAACCCTTAACTCCAGGATTGTAACAATTAATTAGGGACCTGCCGGATAACCACTTGCCACTGGTTGTTAATTAAACACAGCTGTGGCCTGACCTGGTCACTTTAATACCGTACCATATTCATGTAGGCTCTAGCTTACATACTAACAGAAGACCTTTATCAATTTCTCATTTCTACAATATACAATGTAAATCGAGTTATATTTAGAGTACCAATTAAATCTCAAGTGCCATCCTCTTGCTTGATATCATTCGTTTTAACTTATGATGTGAAGCCAGGCCTGCTATAATTGACCTGATGTGTCAAATCCACATCTCTAGCCTGTATCGTTATCAACACAAGTGTATACCCCGGTTTAGACTTCCTGGCTTCCGCTTAATTAGCAGAGATATGCTCTGAGATGTATAAACGCTCGAACTGAAATTTTAACCGAACTGATTAAGGTAAATGTGAAATCAAAAAGATACATATATGATCAAAATATCTTCATTATCTCATTCCATATTTTAAATCAAAAAGATACATATATGATCAAAATATCTTCATTATCTCATTCCATATTTTACAATATGTACAATAAAAAAAGGAAAAATGTGTCAATCATGAAGTTAAACATGTTGACATATAGCCAAAGCAGTGGCCGGAACACTGGCCCTTGCACTGTAGAACCCATTAATTTTGTATAGTGCCTGTACAATTATATAAATGAATTACATATGTGTTATATATTCGTCGCGATCAATGTCTATTGTCATACAAAATAGGAAATATGTGACAAGTAGCATTTTAGCATTTTAGAATTTTGTACAGTTTATAACATACTGAAAGGCACATGCTTAATTTTCCCTGTTTTAATTTACTGTTATTTTACTTGTCTCTTGTCCTATGTACATATGTATTACTTGCCCATCTATGTTGTATGTCAGGACCTCCTGGAAGAGCAGGCTTGGCCTGAAGGAGCATTCCTGATTAATAAATAAACGCGTAATAAAGTAGAAGTATGAACATGGACATATTGAAGCATATACAAATGTGTATGGCTATATTAAGTCACAATCTACATGATATATATGTAAATAACGTTCACCAGGAGTGCATATTATTTGGCATAATACATTTCAAATTTCTTTTTCTGGAACCACACCAAACACAAAATAATTATAAAATAGCCCAGAAAAACCTTGTAGTAATACTATAAACCATATACTTTGAGGTATTGTTCTAAATTTCTAAATGCATTTACATTTTATTATGATAATAGGCTTATGTAAAGTCATACACAGGGATGTTGATCACATGTGGCTATGTTTAGATTGCTTGACTTAAAAATACACAGACATACAGAAAGAATTCCTCAAACATACAGTATCACATCAAGTACCATAATATGATGACTGTGTCTACAAAATTGGATGCTCATGTGAACAACTCATGACATACAGGTACACAATCTTTTTTTAGGAGTTGATATGAATACACGCCTTGCCGGTCGTCTAAAATAGCAACAAGCAGCCAGAGGATGCTAGGTCCCCCGCCGAAATGGCAGCAATATTTTTTAGCATTGTTGGTCTTAGGGGATATACATGAGGGAGGCAACTGCTGCTTCATAGGCGTTGGATGTGGAAGGGTCTTTCTGCCTTCCCAAGTTTTAAGATCAACTCAGAACGATTGACTGAAAGTTGATTGCTTCTGTGATATAGTTTCCATGCAGTGAAGCACCGAGAAGCATCCCCAAGTGACATCTCAAGGCATTATCTGCAAACCAAATTTGACGAGAAGCTGAAGGCATCAACCTGTTGCCCGGAAACCAAATTTTAAATTGCCACCAGTTGTCGCCACCTGTAGGTGCAAGTGAGCGAAATGCAATCCCAAGCATCATCTCATGGCATGGTAGCCTACATGTATTAGCCTATAGTATCTTCTACAGGGGGCTAATGATCGGCTGATGCAGCAACAACAACATTTTCCCAGTTAGACGGCAGATTCAAAAACGAGGCCGCGCTATGTCATCAGTCAACTGAGACAGTCACATGGTTGTGTATGAAGATTGGGGTGGGTCTTATCTAATAGTGATCCAATGAAAATGCTCGTATTAGTTTAAAATGGCGGGGTCGAATGACCAATCACTGAACGGGAGACAGCTGGAACAGTATGTTGACACTGTCTGTTAATACAGGGGCGTCGGAAGCAATTCAAAGTGGTACGGCCACTATCATTGCACTTTAGGTGAGGATCCAGGGGCCGCCCAGGCCCCAGATGCTCCTGGGGTCTAGATCGCCGAAGAAGCGTTCTGAGCGATTTCTGGCGTCAATCAAAATCACTCTGCATTGAAGTATATTTTTAGTTCTTTCCTAACCCTTTTACCATTTAAAACGCAATCGATGGTGGTTTTCTGCGATGCTGAATTACAAAAAATTGTGTATAGTATAGTACTGTATCCTAGGCACATCGTGTAGAAGTAACCGAGATGATGCATCGATAATGTATACCAAATTTTACATTGAGCATTTGAACAGTGTCAGAGAAAGAGATCATTAATGATTTTACATAAATTAAAGATGGTTGCCCATCCTTCCCGTCACTCAGAGGAACTAATGTGGTTATTCATTAATGCAAGTCTCTTCATACATCGATGCTGTAAAGCAAGTTTCGTATAGAACATTTGAATGGTATCAGAGATAAACATCATTAAAGATTCTGAATAAATTAAAGATGGCCGCCAAGATTTCCGCCCAATCAGAGAAACCAGATCTGTCATTCATCGTAAGTCTCTTGATGCATCAATGATGTATACCAAATTTTCCACTGAGCACTCCAACGGAATCAGAGATAGATCATTAATGATTTTGCCTAAATTAAAGATGGCCACCAAAGGTTTTCAGTCAATCAGGTCCCGATTCAAAGTATCTGGATGTATTGATGATACATACCTACCTTCATATAAAACAATTGAATGGTAACCGAGATATGTATGCTATCATTATCGATTTCGCATGAATTAAAGATGGCATCCAGGGTTCCCAGCTAATCAGAAAAGCCTGTTTGGTAATTCGTTGAAAGTTGCTTGATGTATCGATGATGTATATCAAATTTCGTATTGAACAGTTGAATGGTTTCCGAGATATGGATCATTATCCATTTTGCATGAAATTAAAGATGGCTGCTAAGGTACCAATCAGGTCCCAATTCTATAGGCTTCTGGTCCTTGACTAGACAAATAAGCATACCAAATTTGGAATTCATCAGCGAAACAGTTTTCCGGCTATCTCGCTCACGAACGGACGTACGGACAGACGGACGTACAAGATGATGACAATAACCCATGGCCAAAAATGGCCGAGGGGTAAAAACATGGGTCTGTGCCTGATAAATTTTAAGCCTTTTGGGGTTGCAACTCATTCATAGAAAGCTCCCTGTACATGAACAACTGCACTGACAACTGCATGCCATCATCTGTCAGTCTGTAGACCAGCAAGGTTGAATTCAGTTCAATTCAGGAAATTGATCAAATGCACAGTGTGCACCCAAACATTAGGAACACAGTTGTAATTAATATAGTAATATACGTGTGTAGACAAATGATTAGTGCAGAAGCTTCAGGGTAAATCCTATGATGTGCAATACAATTATTCGTTAGCAAAATTGAAGGAAATGTTGTCCTTCGTTTAAGATGACACGAAATTCAAAAATCAGGGATTCAGTACTGCGGGGATTTCCCCGCCAGTTATTTCACATTATACTTCTGAAATAAAATATGGTTCATGCAAAAGCTTTAGGGTAAATCATATGATGTGGAATAGAATGATTTCATATAGCAAAATTGAAGGCCCATTTTGACTGGAACGGAAAAGAAGAAGAGAAACTCAGTGGTGCCACCTTCAGCCAGATGTTGCTGAAATGCAATACGGACTGGCGTCCTGTTGCAAGGAATGCGTATTCCGAATTTCGGAATAACCCAACACAGCATTAGGAAGTTATCGCTTCGAACAGATGTACACGGAAAAAAAATCTATTTTGACCCAGTGGCGCCACCTTCAGGCCGATGTTGGTGAAATGCAATACGGACTGACCTCTTGTCGCAAGGAATGCGAATGCTGAATTTCGGAAGAATCCAACAAAGCGTTAGGAAGTTATCGCTTCGAACAGACATGCACGGACGTACACGAACATCCACGGACTCAAAGAAGCAAGAACCAGTGGCGCTACCTTCAGGCATATGTTGCCGAAATGTAATATGGACTGGCGTCTTGTCACAAGGAATGCGTATTCTAATTTTGGAAGAATCCAACAAAACTTTAGGAAGTTATCGCTTCGAACAGACATGCACGGACGTACACGGACATCCACGGATGCAAAGAAGCAAGAACTAGTGGCGCCACCTTCAGGCAGGTGTTGCTGAAATGCAATACGGACTGGCCTCTTGTCGCAAGGAATGCGAATGCTGAATTTCGGAAGAATCCAACAAAGCGTTAGAAAGTTATCGCTTCGAACAGACATACACGGACGTACACGAACATCCACGGACACAAAGAAGTAAGAACCAGTGGCGCCACCTTCAGGCAGATGTTGCTGAGATGTAATACAGACTGGCATCTTGTCGCAAGGTATGCATATTCCGAATTTCGGAAGAATCCAACAAAGCATTAGGAAGTTATCACTTCGAACAGACGTACACGGACATTCACGGATACGAAGAAGCAAGAACTAGTGGCGCCACCTTCAAGCAGATGTTGCTGAAATGCAATACGGACTGGTGTCTTGTCGCAAGGAATGCGTATGCCGAATTTCGGAAGAATCCAACTAAGCGTTAGAAAGTTATCGCTTCGCGAACAGACATGCACGGACGTACACGGACATCCACATACGCAAAGAAGCAAGAACTAGCGGCGCCACCTTCAGGCAGATGTTGCTGAAATGCAATACGGACTGGCGTCTTGCCGCAAGGAATGCATATTCCGAATTTCGGAAGAATCCAACAAAGCGTTAGGAAGTTATCGCTTCGAACAGACATGGACGGACACACGGACATCCACATACGCAAAGAAGCAAGAACTAGCGGCGCCACCTTCAGGCAGATGTTGCTGAAATGCAATACGGACTGGCGTCTTGCCGCAAGGAATGCATATTCCGAATTTCGGAAGAATCCAACAAAGTGTTAGGAAGTTATCGCTTCGAACAGACATGGACGGACACACGGACATCCACATACGCAAAGAAGCAAGAACTAGCGGCGCCACCTTCAGGCAGATGTTGCTGAAATGCAATACGGACTGGCGTCTTGCCGCAAGGAATGCATATTCCGAATTTCGGAAGAATCCAACAAAGCGTTAGGAAGTTATCGCTTCGAACAGACATGGACGGACACACGGACATCCACGGACACAAAGAAGCAAGAACCATTTTAAAGTCCCCGGCCGCGTTGCGGCGGGGGACAAAAAAGAAAAAGCCATGTTTCCTTCCCATGGTGCAATGCGAACCACGAGTAAACTTTTGCCTCACACATGCTGTAAGTACAGCCATGGACTGAAAAGTGGGGAAAAAAGTTATTTCAAAGGATTTTTACATGACTTCTTCAGACTTCTTTCATTCTGGAACAGTTCAGTGATATTTCAGGTGCCTATATCAGCTTCTGACACTGTCTGGAAACCAACTGTTAAATGACGGTGATTTTCCTTAACTCTTCTTTTTACCGCTTTCAGACGGCCGGCAAGTCGTGTATTAGTATAATAAATTTCATTTCCTGTGATTACACCAAAAACAAAATCACGATAAAATATCTCACAAATATCTTTTAGTAATAAATTAAATGTGAACCATGTACTTCATGGCATTGTACATCATATATTGATAATATGACAATACCCGTGTGGTAAGTGACTGATTATACATGAAGAAATTATATTTTGTATGGCCCGCCACTGAGCATATATACATATGAAATGATTTTTGAGAGAGAAAGAATTGGTCGTCAGCGGGATTCGAACCCACCATCCCGGTTTATCGCGCCGATGCTCTACCGACTGGGCTATGACAGCCCATAGATATTACACCCGTGGATTGTCCCTGTGATGAACAACCTTCTCTCTCAGTGTTGCAATGTGCACAACCGGCTTTATACATGTTTTTCATTGAGATGTCTGTATGAAAGCATAATCACAAATGTTTTAGTATGTTGAATTCTATGTTTGGATGGAGTCACATTCACTAAAACATTGCAAGTTTTAGCATATATACATGAGGTTACATGTATATGCCAATGTTTTTTTCACTACATGTTTCAACCATGCCAAGACGTTAAGTTAGACCAAACCATCAAATGATCAACATGACTAGCTTTCCGAAATAAAATAGTATATCATGTTTGAATCAACTCTACCCAGCATAATATTGGTTGATCCAGACATGATCAGGTATATATAGATTATTTAATCTGAAAATGAACACAGCTCAAATTCCACCAACAGAGTAGGTCAAATATCATACATAATATACACTTTATACAAATACATAAATTTACCAGGACTGGAGTGAGTAGGATTTAACGTCGATTTCAAAAAAATATTTTCATTCACATCACATGTGCCAGAACACCAAAGTGCCCACAGTTCCTATTATCCTGGACACTGATCAGCCCAGTCACCCTGCCAAGTATTGACCGATCATGAACGTTGCTTAACTTCGGTGATCTGACGAGAACCGGTGTGCCCAACGTGATACGCCGTACCTCTACCAGGACTGGAATATTTTAGGTAACACATAACCAGAGTAAGAATTCCTCAAATAAAACACATCATGATATGATACATATGATGATTGCCTATATAAAAGTGGATGCTTGTGTGAAGTCACAATATATAACTGAGACATACATGTGCACACGGTTTATCAGGAGTTCATATTGTGCTAATTATTTCTGGGATCACGATAAATCATGATAAAATATCACACAAATATCTTGTAGTAATAAATGAAATTTGGATATTGCACTTTCTGGCATTGTTGTAAATGTCGAAAAGTATTTAAATTTTATTTTGACAATAGGACCTTACCCGAATGGCCAAAGGGAGGTAAGTGTCTGATTGTACATGATGTTTATTGAGATGTCTGTATAAAGGACAAGATGTTTGTGAAAGTATAATCACAAGTATGTTGGATTTCATGTTTGGATGGAGTTACATTTACGATCATGATTATATTGTAATTGAGGAAGTTGTATCATATATATGCATGGAATTACATGACAGTGTTTTCCAACTAACCATACAAAGATTATAAGTTAGATCAAACCATCAGCTGATCATCAGGATGACTAAGTTTCCTAAACAGAATTATGTATCATGTTTTCAATCAATTCTACACAGCATATGGTTGATCCAGACATGTGAGTTATGTATAGATTATTTCCTCTAAAAATGCACATGGCTTTTATGTCACCAATATATTTTCATGTCATGTTATTAATCTTTGTAAAGATAACGTGAGAGTTACGGACCAGTCAAACGGGTTGTGGAAGTTTTCGTCACCAGGTGGTTCTTCATGTAATACGAAAACCAAAGTTTACACCGTCACAGTTGAAGAAGATAGTTACTAAACTTGACTAGTTAAAACAAACGATTTGGTGTAAGACTTACGAAATATAATTGACAAAGGATTTGCTGCAAGTTGTATTGTCAGTCTTTTGTCCAGGATATTACCTTTTCAATGGGAGGTCTTACACCAAAGCCTTGCCCGTAAAACACATGCGGCAGTGCATTGTACACAGAGGTCGCGAAGCCCATAATACAGCCCAACAACACTAAGAATAAAACTGCCTCAATTTATCGTACCCTTCTGGCTACGAAATTTAACAGGGAATACCATTTACTGCAAACATTAAATGATAAATGCAAAAAAGAGCTATTTATACATCTATGTCAACAGTATTGATTGATCGTAAACTTATGATAATAGTATAATCATAACAAAACTGTCTATTCTTTCCAATATTTTGTTCAAAATGGTATCGTCAACATTTATTCTGGGTATCTTCACAGCCGTGCTCTTCAATTTGGAACACCTTCACACATGCAAAGTCCATTGTCAATCGGGTGATTGTAGAAAAACGAATCCCGCGTGTTGAATAATACAGTCATTGTGTAAGTCAGTTACCACCTCGACCTCGGGATTCAAGCTGTATGAACACTCGGGTCCGTGCACGGACGCGAGTGTTCAGACAGCTTGAATCCCGAGGTCGAGGGGGGTAACTATTACGTAGTAGCAATAGAGAGCATTTTGAAGCTGGGCAAGGGTGTATTTGAGCAATCTAGGGGTTCAGATATTGTGTGCAGGGTCTCATCTTGGATTGGCTTGGATTGGAAGTGACATCCTAGTTATCATGCACAGTCGAGGAGTCGCAGCGAAAGAGGGCAGTCTAGGGGTACACAGGGGCGTGTGCAGGTGAAATTGAGGCTATCCCGAGTCCAAATTTGACGTGCACGGTGTCATATTGAAGTACTGGTAGTGTAGACTGTGACCAGGGTGATGACGTTATCATACGCGTGTAGTAGTAGAGTAAGTAGAGCAAGATGGCAATTTCGCGGAGCACCCTGGGGACATGCCTATGTCTAGGTCTCTATAAAATTAGGGGTCATACCTGGTCTAAACGGGTTGTACAATGTGTTTTAATGAAGCTATCCTGGTGTAGCCTATGACTGGGTTAATCACGTCATGATGCGCATGTGCACTCAAGAATAGTAGAGAAAGCGCAGAGTCGATCGCGTACGCACTGGCAACAAGCCCATTCCTAATAAATTATATCCTATCCATGCTCCCCAATCGTATCTAGGATCTTATCGATTTCAATTGAATTTGGCATTCAGAGCGCCCAGGTCATGAATAGTAATACCCTTATGATATCACGGTCGAATTTTAACTACTTTACTTGCAGACGTGGAGCGGGGATAGTGTCATCGTATCCGGTTTAACCCAAGGTTTATGCCAAGGACCGGTCCATATTTCTACCCTGCATTATGGTGCCAATCTGGCGAGAACGCGTCAACATCAGAAGATACCGCGCTAGCATGGCGTCTGGTTCAGCTGGGCCAACCAAAATGCCCGTATCACACAGCGATAAATAAGGTGATAACTATCACCCCGAAAAGGTGATGAGTTAGAGCCATCACTCTTTTTTGTGATCGCCTTTAAAAATGATGACCATCACCTCTGGAGTGTGATGAGCAATGATTGTAAATTTGGTTAATCACCCTTTAAGGGTGATGAGACAACATCATCACCCTTAAACGGTGATGGCCGTCACCATTTAAAGGTGATGGCTCTAACTCATCGCCTTCAAAAGGTGATGACCATGTCTGATCACCATTAAAGGGTGACGGACCATCACTTTTTTTCTGGCTGTGGGGAAGTATGTTCTCTTCAAAGCACTATGAAGAGTTCTCGGGATTGGTCGACACTCGCGTTACTGCAAGCCGGTTAGATCCCACAAGCGATATATCCAAATGGGGTAGCAGATAGGATTTAATTTTAATTAGATTGCAATATATTTGTCGTTGTCTCGCTTCGTTTCAACAAACAGAAACTCAAATTCACCAATCTGTTCTCTAAACGATAAGTCTTGGCGTATTTGACAGATTTGTATATTTTCGTTAACATTCTGTATTACTCCACCTCCCCTTATATTGGATCTTGATCGTGAAAATGGCTTATATCCCGATATATCAAACAGAAGCTTAGTTGAAGGATTAATCCAGCTTTCAGAAAAGCCTAGTGCAGAATATTCGTGATTTAAATTGTGCAGGAAACCTGTTATTTCGGGAAAGTGTTAATACTCCTAGCATTAAAGTGCACGAAAGATAATTTATCACATTTGTCTTGAAAACAAGTTTCTTCGCAAAAAGACGTTTTCATGCAATAGTCTGATTGATTGAATGTCAATGTATTTTCAGTGTGATATTTCATATTCGTTGTCATCTGTACTGATTTCCTGTGTTCAGTGTCGTTTAGTTCAATAGGGTTAAAACACATATTTTCTATGAATTCAAGCGGAAGCGTATCAGAAGGTCTAGTTTCTTTTATAGGTTTCGGAATTTCGTCATCGAAAACAGGAAATGATGGTAGAAGTTCCGTGAGTGGAACTTCTTCCGTAGCTGTATTATTACCCATATTTCCTGATGATATCGTGCGAACTGAAGTGACCAATTTACACAACACAGGAAGTAACAGGTGAGTCAATATAAACAGTCACATTCATGGAAATTAACATATGTACAATAAAAAAAAAAGGAAAAAATGTGTCAATCATGAAGTTAAACATGTTGACATATAGCCAAAGCAGTGGCCGGAACACTGACCCTTGCACTGTGGAAGCCATTAATATTGTATAGTGTCTGTACAACTATATAAATGAATTACATATGTGATATATATTCGTCGCGATCAATGTCTATTGTCATACAAAATAGGAAATATGTGACAAGTAGCATTTTAGCATTTTAGAATTTTGTACAGTTTATAACATACTGAAAGGCACATGCTTAATTTCCCCTGTTTTAATTTACTGTTATTTTACTTGTCTCTTGTCCTATGTACATATGTATTACTTGTCCATCTATGTTGTATGTCAGGACCTCATAGAAGAGCAGGCTTGGTCTGAAAGAGCATTCCTGATTAATAAATAAACGCGTAATGAAGTAGAAGTATGAACATGGACATATTGAAGCATATACAAATGTGTATGGCTATATTAAGTCACAATCCACATGACATATATGTAAATAACGTTCACCAGGAGTGCATATTACATGTATTTGGCATAATAAATTTCAAATTTCTTTCTCTGGAACCACACCAAATATATAATAATTATAAAATAGCACAGGAAAACCTTGTAGTAATATTATCAACCATATACTTTGAGGTATTGTTTTAAATTTCTAAATCCATTTTCATTTTATTATAATAATAGGCTTATGTAAAGTCATACACAGGGAAGTTGATTACATGTGGATATGTTTAGATTGCTTGACTTAGAAATACACAGACGTACAGAAAGAACTCCTCAAACATACCACACCAAGTACCATAATATGATGACTGTGTCTACAAAATTGGATGCTCATGTGAACAACACATGACATACAGGTACACAATCTTTTTTTAGGAGTTGATATGAATACACGCCTTGCCGGTCGTCTAAAAACAGCAAAAAAGAAAAAGCCATGTTTCCTTCCCATAGTGCAATGCGAACCACGAGTAATCTTTTGCCTCACGTATGGACACGAATATACATAGTTACATTACCAAACAGGACAACTAAGAGTATGTAAGAGTCACTGCCCTCGAATATATCGACACACATTGGAAAAATCACCTGAAAATATATACAGACGGCTCCAAAAATACAAGTCACAATACAGGTTCTGCATTCGTTATCCCAGAACTCGGCATTCACGAAGGCTTTTAACTACCAGATAATATGTCCGTATACACCAGTGAATTAGTCGGTATAATCAAGGCCCACGAATGGGTACTTCTAAACAGACCGGTTTCTACCGTTATTCTCAGCGATTCCTTAAGCGGACTGATATCTATAGGGAACTCCAAATCCGACAGCAGACCTGACCTCATACACGAAATAGAAATTTTATGTACACAGATACGAGACAATGACATTGATGCCATTTTGGTTTGGATTCCCGCGCACGTGAACGTCAGGGGAAATGAAGCAGCAGATAGGACAGTAGTATAGTAGGCGTAAATTCGGTAAATAGCGCCTCAGTGCGCATGCGCAGAACCTGGTATGACGTCACAATTGGTTGTGTGCGCATGCGCATGTGTGGTGTGTGGGTGGTGGGTACCGATGTGGGTGGTGGGTACGTTGTGGGTGGTGGGTACCGATGTGGGTGGTGGGTACGTAGTGGGTGGTGGGTGGTGGGTACCGATGTGGGTGGTGGGTACCTCCCCTGTGGGTGGTGGGTGCTGTGTTTAACATGGCGGTGTGTGTGTGGGTGTGGGTGGTGGGTACCGATGTGGGTGGTGGGTACGTTGTGGGTGTGGGTGGTGGGTACCGATGTGGGTGGTGGGTACGTAGTGGGTGGTGGGTGGTGGGTACCCAATGTGGGTGGTGGGTACCACCCTGTGGGTGGTGGGTACATTGGTGGGTGGTGGGTGCTGTGTTTAACATGGCGGTGTGTGTGTGGGTGTGGGTGGTGGGTATCCAATGTGGGTGGTGGGACCTGGGTGGTGGGTGGTGGGTGCATGTGGGTGGTGGGTACCAATGTGGGTGGTGGGTACCAATGTGGGTGGTGGGTGCTGGATACATGTGGGTGGTGGGTACAAATGTGGGTGGTGGGTACAAATGTGGGTGGTGGGACCAAGATGTGGGTGGTGGGTGCTGGATACAAGATGGCGGATTGTAGAAAAACGTATAAAAGGAGTCCATTTTTAGGGTAGGGGTGTATTCAATCTGACTTACCTGACCTGTCTGCCTGCCTGCCTGCCTGCTTGCCTATCCGCTTGTATGAGACGAAAAGCATGAGACGTGGAGAAGATTTTCCCTGGGACCCAGCAGTACCTCCGGTTGAAGTCTTGCCTGAAGATGAGCGTGTCAGGGCCATTTATCAACGTCACTGGCCTACCATACGCCATTGTTTCCACCGTGACCGACAATTTGGTTCTGGTTTTTTTCCATCACGGTTGTGCGCAGGTGTATGACGTCACTTCCGGTCTGCGTGAATCGGGCGTGACCTGGGACTATGGGATGCATGTACTCACTTGGTTCTGGGTATTTGTCATCACGGGGAGGTCACGTGATCAGTTCAAGATCATATCCATTTTTTTTCCATCACGGTTGTGCGCAGGTGTATGACGTCACTTCCGGTCTGCGTGAATCGGGCGTGACCTGGGACTATGGGATGCATGTACTCACTTGGTTCTGGGTATTTGTCATCACGGGGAGGTCACGTGATCAGTTCAAGGTCATATCCATTTTTTCCCATCACGGTTGTGCGCAGGTGTATGAGGTCACTTCCGGTCTGCGTGAATCGGGCGTGACCTGGGACTATGGGATGCATGTACTCACTTGGTTCTGGGTATTTGTCATCACGGGGAGGTCACGTGATCAGTTCAAGGTCATATCCATTTTTTATCGATATGTCAACCCCACACCCAGTCCATTAGATGCCCCTTCACCTCACCTTCAATTTCATACCTCACTCGACCCCATTGGACCATTAGGGCCTCTCCTAGCTCCAAAAAGGCTATTTTCACACCCTTCGGCCGCCGCGCATGCGCAGAAGGCCGATAGTTCAACCCCACACCCAGCCCATTAGATGCTCCTTCACCTGACCTTCAATTTGATACCTCACTCGACCCCATTGGTCCATTTAAAAAAAAAAAAATTTTGGCTATCCCCTAGCTCCAAAACGTCTATTTTCATACCCTTTTGGCCGCCGCGCATGCGCAGAATCACCCTAATTCAACCCACACCCAGTCCATCAGATGCCCCTTCGCGTAAGCTTCAATTTGATACCTCACTCGACCCCATGGGTCCATTTTTAAAGAAAAAATTGGGGCTATTCCATCAACCTTGCTTTACCCCTTGTCCCCCCTCCAATTTCCCCTTTTCACCCCTTTTTTTCACTAATTTCAATTTTTAATTGTTACAAAAACATAGAAAATGAAAAAGATTTTTTTTGGCTCCATGAATCTTGTTTTCCTTTTGTATTCACTAAAAAAAAAAAAAATTTGGCTATTCCATTTCCCTCCCCCCCACCACCCACATGTATCCAGCACCCACCACCCACATTGGTACCCACCACCCACATGCACCCACCACCCACAGCCGGGTGTGAGTGAGTGCAATATGGTGGTATCTGCTAAAAAAAAATTTTCCATGCACACTGTATAGTGTTGTGTTACCATTGCCCAAAGATAAAAAATTTCCTAGTTTTATTTCGAATCATCAGATTTTAGTGCATAATATTGCTGAAATAATGCCAACAGAAAACTCAGAGTCAATTTAAATATTTATTTGTATTGAGAAAATTACAAGAATTTCGAAGAGAAAAGAGCTGAGATAATGTCTGTCTGTCCTGGAAATCAGCTGATCAGCAATAAATCGACATCTCCGTGACCTTCAACGAGATTTTGACATTAGGTTTTACCCGCTTTTATCACAAATCATTATAAAGAAATTGTCACACCCGGTGAACTCCTGAAACCCACATCCTACCTGAGAGTTTGGTAAGATATTCCATTCATTCGTTACCGTTCCGTGGAGTAGAATTTCATCCACCAGCTTTCACTGTTGTGGTGCGGGTCGGGGAGGCGGGAGTTTTGCACTGATGAAAACCAATGTCGTCCTCTCTCACGAAACCAAACACAAAATTGACAAATTATACGGACTGCCACGATAAGCGAATGTATGCAACAAATAGCGTTCCGTACTGCAGATGTCCGATAAAATCCCTCCAGTCAAGGGGGGAGGGGGGGAGTGTTACAGAATGTTGATTCCACAAAACCTGTTCGGTGGCCTACATCATCGTTCAATCGCTGCTCAAGTCCAGCACCCACCACCCACATTGGTACCCACCACCCACATTGGTACCCACCACCCACATTGGTACCCACCACCCACATGCACCCACCACCCACAGCCGGGTGTGAGTGAGTGCAATATGGTGGTATCTGCTAAAAAAAAATTTTCCATGCACACTGTATAGTGTTGTGTTACCATTGCCCAAAGATAAAAAATTTCCTAGTTTTATTTCGAATCATCAGATTTTAGTGCATAATATTGCTGAAATAATGCCAACAGGAAACTCAGAGTCAATTTAAATATTTATTTGTATTGAGAAAATTATAAGAATTTCGAAGAGAAAAGAGCCGAGATAATGTCTGTCTGTCCTGGAAATCAGCTGATCAGCAATAAATCGACATCTCCGTGACCTTCAACGAGATTTTGACATTAGGTTTTACCCGCTTTTATCACAAATCATTATAAAGAAATTGTCACACCCGGTGAACTCCTGAAACCCACATCCTACCTGAGAGTTTGGTAAGATATTCCATTCATTCGTTACCGTTCCGTGGAGTAGAATTTCATCCACCAGCTTTCACTGTTGTGGTGCGGGTCGGGGAGCGGGAGTTTTGCACTAATGAAAACCAATGTCGTCCTCTCTCACGAAACCAAACACAAAAATTGACAAATTATACGGACTGCCACGATAAGCGAATGTATGCAACAAATAGCGTTCCGTACTGCAGATGTCCGATAAAATCCCTCCAGTCAAGGGAGGAGTGTTACAGAATGTTGATTCCACAAAACCTGTTCGGTGGCCAACATCATCGTTCAATCGCTGATCATAAAGGCTGCGTTCAGCTCACCAGAACTGTATACACTTCGAAATCTGTGAAAGAATATCAATTTTCACGTTTCCTGTCTGATATCACACAAATTTATGCGTCCGCTCGAACACAACACAGCACACTCCCTCGATTACAGTCTACGTGTGACGGGTATACATGCAGGCGATGAATCGTGCAGAGTTTCGTCACATTATTCATCTCAGCGGACACCGAAAGGAACAAAGTTCCGTTATAAACTGCGACAGAGAATGTTCCCCAGCTCAGAAAACAACACAATGATCAGTGAAATCGTCCTCCGTATGCAGGACGCTAACAAAACGCTAACAAAATGGCTGCTCAAGGTCAATTTGCCCGGATAATAACGTCGTTCAAACCACAGCGCCATCTATACGCTTTGGTGCAAGGGAGACAACTCGGACTAGACCAATTCCCAGGCGAAGATCATGTCCGCTATATTTGGCCTGTATGGGTATAGGGGTGGTCGGGGTTTTTTAATGGCTTTTACTATGAGCTATGAGGTTGATCATGTAGAATACGATGGAAAAAAACTATCAAAGTACCGCGTAGGCTTGTATATAGATCCATATAGACCCATATACACTCATATACTGGGATATTAGTATGTATAAATCCATACGGGGTGGACATGTTGGAGTCTAGGTGGAGCACTAGTGGCCCGATTGGGTAGAGTGAGGTCTTATTTTAAAGCTCTCGAGGAAATAAATAAATAAATAAATAAATAAATAAATAACAAAAAAAATCAAAAAAATCGGCGAGTAGTAGACGAAGGGAAAATTGGAAAGTACTGACCATGCCCCAGAATACTTCATATGCATATCACGGCCTTAAGGCCTATGTAAGATGTAATCTACTTCACAGTTTAGTAGTATAAAAAGCGCAAGTCCTATTGACCTTGCCCCTTCCAAAGAAATAAAATCGGCTCTATTTTACAGGAGTATATACGCAGGTCACGTGGGTTGTCACGTCACTTCCGGGTTTTCACTAAACACTACCTCCAAACATAGAAGAGTTCCAATTTTTTCCCTTAGACGTCCGTATGTTCATCCTCCAAACCCACAAGAGTTCCAATGTTCAACCGCCGGGGTGTTTTCCCGCCCCGCCCCAGCGCCCCGCAGCGCGCGCGCGCGCGCGCGTCATCCCGCTTCATCCCCGGCAGTGCGCGCGCGCGGACGCGGGTCAAAAGGTCAAGGGGTCACCTCCAGGTCAGACGGTCCAATGTCCAATGAGACAATGTTGCGGCATCGCTATAGTCAGAGCTTGAGCACAAAAAAGGGGATTCTAGATGAACCTGGGAAAGATGGGCAGTTCCATTTGGACCAATCAGCGGTCGAGAAAAAGAGCCAATCAGCGGTCGAGAAAAAGAAACAATCAGCGGTCGAACAATCAGCCAATCGAATTGGGGTACTTGGGGTGCTTTCGCTGACGTCCGCGCCTACATCTGGGTTCTTGTACACCCGGATAATGTTTTTCTGGACATGGATGGGTTACCTTTGGCTCCATTCTAGGCCACTGATTGGCTAATACGGTGTTCAAAGCCACTTTCATGCATTATGCTCATAGAACTTATAGTGATAATCTATACGTGTTGGACGAGTCTCTTCACTCACCGTATACACGTACCTCAATGAAATGCCCGCTCCAAACCTAGACCAAAGACACGTACTTGGTATGTAGGCTGATTTCATTGGCTCTCTATTTTTACTATAGTGCTCTTGCATTCTAACCTTGATGGGTTACCTAGAACTTATAGTCATCAACATAATCTATACGTGTTGGACGAGTGTTTTCACTGACCGTATACACGTACCTCAATGAAATGCCCGCTCCAAACCTAGACCAAAGACACGTACTTGGTCTGTAGGCTGATTTCATTGGCTCTCTATTTTTTACTATAGTGTTCTTGCATTCTAACCTTGATGGGTTACCTAGAACTTATAGTCATCAACATAATCTATACGTGTTGGACGAGTCTCTTCACTCACCGTATACACGTACCTCAATGAAATGCCCGCTCCAAACCTAGACCAAAAACACGTACTTGGTCTGTAGGCCGATTTCATTGGCTCTCTATTTTTTACTATAGTGCTCTTGCATTCTAACCTTGATGGGTTACATTTTGGCCCCATCCTACACCACTGATTTCAGTTTGACTGAATCTCCACATTGGGCATTGATGCATTATGAATAAAACACACAAGACAGGTTTTTTTGGTGAGATCTCATTTTTTTTATTCAGTGAACAACAACAACGTGAGAACAACCACGTGAAAACTCAAGCCCAGAACAAGGGGCTTGTAATTAACTGAAGCCCAGAACAAGGGGCTTGTAATTAACTGAAGCCCAGAACAAGGGGCTTGTAATTAACTGAAGCCCAGAACAAGGGGCTTGTACATTGAAGCCCAGAACAAGGGACTTGTCATTAACTTAAGCCCAGAACGGGGCTTGTACATTGAAATGATGGGCGGCCCAGTCATAGACGAGTACATCGCGGTCCTCGGCCTGGGGGTACTCGTCAAACATCTGTACGATAGTAGATAAGGGTCTTCCCCGGCATCGATGGTACAGGTGAAACAAGCAATATTGTCCGCACACGCCACTGGTCAGGCTTTGCAACGTTTGACTATTCCAACACCACGTCTCTGTGCCTTGATCCATGAAGTCTGTTAAATCGGGATGGAGGGGTGGCAGACCGTACGGGTCAAAGTATTCCCCCTGCTGTTCTGTCAAGTACACGGTCACCCAGTGTTCACCGGGCCGATCCATCGGATCCGTGTTGAGAACGTAAGCAGCCGGATACATACGGTCTAATGGAAACACATCTCGGGCGAACACCCCTTGAAAGACCCTACGTGTCTCTGGGTCATTCTCCAGCATGGTGGTTATCTGGTCTGTATCCATGTTAGGTGGAGAAGTCACACAGGACGTTGCGCGCCTTGTCCACTTGAATGATGTTGTCAAACTCGGCGTAGCAGATCACATTGACGGTGGTCGCCAGGGCTCGTGCAAAGTGGATTTCCAATCGTAAATTGCCTTGCTTGGTCAGGGCCAGCTGATGGTCGTTCTCTAAGGTGGGGGTCAGATCGAAACAGAACAACGTGTATCCGTTCGCGTAGTCCTCCCGACTGATCATATTCCCTTCGTCCTGGTTGATTTGACCGGTGGCTGTAAACAGGCTCTGATAGGCTCGAATGAAATTCCTCCGCCCAAAGTTCGGGGTTAAGGCTGTGGCTGGCACCTGTTGTCCATCCACATGCAGGGCCACAAAATTGATGCCGAAATGTTTAAAGTCAAACGGATTCTCTGGGTAGGCTCCGCTGAAACTGGAATTTTCCACACAGGCCAGGATCAATCGCTTGGGTAGTTCCCCCAGGAACAGGTTTTCTTTGTTGGCGCCCATATTTCCAGCAGGCACAGAGAAAACTTTGGTTTGCACACGTCGGATAGGGTACTGGGCTGGTTTTGTTTCCAAGGCTTTCATGTGTCCCAATTGAACGGCTGGATTCGGTTTCACTTTTCGGACATACAGGACTGCGTCTTGGATGACAATCTTATAGTCCGCTGCATGCCCTCTACGTTAGTGGCCATCAAGGCGAAGGTCGGAGGCGCCCGTATCAGTCGGATTTTGATGGGGATCTTGTTCAAGAGGTACCGGTCTTGCATGAACATGTCTGCATGCAGTCGACCCATCATATCCACTGAGGCACTGTTCGCAGTGAAAGCCTTCCGTTTGTTATATCCCCCATTGTCCGCCGTGTCCATGTGCTCGGCCGTGTCCCTGTAGAATAAAGCGGTTGTCAGCTGAGATTTTTAGCCTCTCGGCCATACGACAACAGTGTCTCGATGTAGGCTCGATAGGGGTACGTGTTGGTGGAGTCACCGATGAGTTTGTCGCTGAGAAAAATATCCACCTGCTGAAACATCGAGTGCAGCCAGAGATTCGTCGGGCCCACCGTTGCTTGGTCAGCGATTCTGGTGCCAGCTCCATTGACCACCTTGGCTTTCACATACAAGTATGTATGGGCTAAATCCACATAGGCCGTATCCGCATTACTGATGGTGAACTCGATGGGCCTGGTTTCGTTGATGCTGGAGAGCGGGAGATGCTCCACCCATAATCCTTGTCTTCGACACTGGTTTGTGTGGGGCGGCACGGTCCACAAATCAAATTCACTGTTGGTGGAGGGGCAGGACTCGGCGTGGATCAAGGACATGCTTTAAGAAAAGATATCCTGGGTCTTCGATGTGCGTCGTCGCTGGGTCGGTCGTCGACTGGTGCGTGGTCTCGGTGAGGCAGCTCTTTTATTCCCAACGGTGCGTTGTGCTTTGGCCACCAAGACGCCTCCCGCTTCTTTGGCCCGCCGTTTCAAGGCTTCTTTGGGTGCCGTACTCCCCAAGACATCACCGGCCACATGCAGTCCACTGCGTACCGCTTGTTTGCCGATTGCTTTCACCCCACGCGTCACCAAGGGCAGGAACGTTTTGACGATGCTGCCGAGTATGTTTCCCAGCCCATGTCCTCGTTGCATGCGTGCACCGCTAAAGACCGGAAA
>JAVTVY010011230.1:0-52533 GCA_036873755.1 Hanleya hanleyi | reverse complement strand
TCTGGTTTTATAGTCGTTTCACCTGGTTGGCCGCGACCCAGGAATTGAAGGAACTGGGCCAGCCTTGCCATTTGACGAAATGAAATGGGATGCAACGTCGACGTTCCGTTTTCAAAATCCGCTCCACCGTGTAGTAGTCTTGCTTTGTTTTTACGACGGGTTGTAATTCCAGCTCGTAAAACGTCCCTAGCAACGGTTCCCCTTGAAGATCTTCCAGTTCATAGACTCGCCGCTGTCGGGGTAGGCGCCGTTTAATCAGGAAGTTCTCATCGCTCCAGTTGGGCAAGTAACTTTTCTCGAACTTGCCCTTGACTTTACTGATCCGTACAGGGTCCCCGACCTTGAACTCCTTCTTCGGCATTCGCTGCGATTGTATGGGGTACAAGACACGCCGGACTTGGGCTTCATTGCGTTGGGTCACGGTAATGGGGGCTCTCTGTATACTCCGGTGATAGGCTCGATTGTAACCACTGACAAGTTTCGGGAGAACATCGATGTACCGTCTTGTATTCTTATAGGTGAAATATTTATACATGCGGCCTTTGAATGTCCTGTTGAATCTTTCCACCACGGAAGCCTTGGTCTCGTTGTAGGTGTGAAAGAAGAAGACCTTCTGTTTCTTGAGAAAGGCTTGCAACGGTCTGTTGAGGAATTCCGTGCCTTCGTCGGTTTGCAAATACAAGGGTTTGCGCCCGGTCTTGAAGATGTCCTTGAACGCCGCTATGAGATTCGCCCCCGTTTTCGTCCGGATGGGTACCACCCACGCATACTTTGACAGGATATCGATGCACGTCAAGATATACCGATTCCCATCGTTGTGTTTGGAAAAGGCGCTCATATCGACCAAATCTGCTTGCCATTGGGCATCTAGTCCTCCCACGATGACTCGGTTCCGTAGAAAATGGCGGCGGGCAGCTCGATGTAAGGTATAGGTGTCTTGTTTTTTTAACCAATCTCGAACTTGTGCCCGTTGTATCCCCTGGGGTTTAGCCGCTCGATAGAGCCGACAATGCACTATAGGCCGCCGGGCTGTCGGGACTGTAGTATAAGTTATCCAACACCTTCTCCCAACGCTTCATGGTGACAAAATGATAATGGACACGGTGAGTATAGTTTATTTATAACGAAGCCTGATGTTCGGGTTCTACCACCGTTGTATATATCCTAGGTTGACTGAGTGTAGCCGGATAATCAATGGCATCGTCGTCTGGTTCATTACTAGACAGTTGTTCATTGGGTTCAGCCAGCGCGTCCTCAATAGCACGAGCCCATCCCAACTGGTCTGATGACCGCTCGTCCGGTGTAAACAGCTGGTCCACAATAGGCACCACGTTCTTCAAGGCTGTCCACAGGTCAGGGTCTAGGGTGAAGCTTTGTGTAGGATCGTGGTAACGCCCCACACGAGCAAAGAAGGGTCCACGGTGTACGTAGTTGGCGTTCTCGAGGTGGATGAGGTTTCCGTCGAGCTGACCGCTCAACACCCGTTTAAATTTGGTCCAGCCATCACGGTGTAGGGTAACCGTAGTGGATGTGGACTCCGAACCCCACCCACAGACATCCCGATCTTCCACGATGGTGACTTTATCTTCATAGACGTGTAACCCCACCTCAGGGGTGAGGGGAAGAACGGCTCGTAGGACTGGTGACATGGTTGACGAGATGCCGAATGACGCACACGCTGACTGTCTCTCGTATTTATGGTGAAGTCCCACTGTCAATGCCACAGCGTCAGGGTCAGCAGTGCAAAGACCATTGCGAGGCCAACGAGCCGTCGGTGGTTCCGGCGTGAGCGCTCGTGGTCCATAGCCCGGGCATCAAGGATGGCTGTCATTGTCCAGTAGTGGTGGGTGATAGCACACCCCTCCATCGAGTCCACTCTGTTGAGGACCGCTTCTGTGAACTCTTTTAGGATCTGGCGTCGCCCCTCGTTGTCGTCGCCATCTGCTAACATGGATCGAACCACTGCTCGGTAACCCGTGAGTGAATTCACCATGGTTGCATGCTGTAAAACGCGAGCCGCATAGGGATGGGTGTCCGTCATGGCTCTGCAACCGTAGGAATGGAGGTGTGCGATCCAGAGCAGTGTGTTTTATAGACCCGCTCACACATGCGCGCCTGGACGTAGCTCTACGGGATACATGCATTCCATACAGGCAGTGGGAAACCCGGATGTTGAAAGTACATGCATCAGGTCGAAGGAAACATTGGAACTCTTCTGTGTTCGAAGGTAGTTTTAGTGGAACGGGAAGTGACGTCACACACACACACTTGCGCAGAACCCGCACCACCCAACCACAACCATGGACCCATATGAGGTTAAGCACCCCAAACACACTCCCATGTGTATATTTCTATACTACGGCCAGACTGCACATGCGCAGACTCTTGAACATGGACAAACCATTCGCGAGAGCTTCAAAATAAGACCTCGTACGACTCCATAGGACCCATAGTAGCCCATGTGGACCCCAAAACGTCTATGTCCATACCCTTTTCCCACAATTCCCTGTTTGCGCATGCGCAGACTGGTGACAACGCACGAGCTGCTAGTCCAGTCAGATGCCCCCTCGTGTGTGCTTCACATGGATACCTCACTCGACCCCATCGGCCAACTAGGGGCTTACCTCGATCCCAAAACGTCTATCTCCATACCCTTTTCCCATAATTCCCTGTCTGCGCATGCGCAGACTGGCGATCACGGCCGAACCACTAGTCCAGTCAGATGCCCCCTCACCTATGCTTCACATGGATACCTCACTTAACCCAATCGGCCCATTAGGGGCTTATCTAGATCCCAAAACGTCTATTTTCATGCCCTTTTCCCACAATTCCCTGTCTGCGCATGCGCAGAATGGTGACAATGGCCGAGACATTAGTTCAGGCGGATGCCCCCTCGTGTGTGCTTCACATGGATACTTCACTCGATCCAATCGGCCCAATAGTGGCTACCCTAGATCCCAAAACGCCCATGTCCATACATTTTGTCTACTGCGCATGCGCAGAATGACGTCAGTCTCACGTGATACTAGACCAGGCGGATGCCCCCTCACATAGGTTTCACATTGATACCTCACTCGACCCAATCGGACGATTAGGGGCTCCCCTAGATCCCAAAACGTCTATTTCCATACCCTTTGTCCACCGCGCATGCGCAGAATGACGCTATTTCGACCCCACACCCAGCCCATCAGATGCCCCTTCACATTGATACCTCATACGACTCCATCGGACCATGCAGCGTATTTAAATTCTGGGGACTACTTTTTCTCCGCGGAGGCAGACCGGCAGACCGCATCACCGCCAGACATGACCGCATCACCGCGGAGGAATACAAGGTCAAAGGTTGCCAGACCTATAGTGGTCAAAACTTGGCACACAGCCAATGCTGATGCAATCCATAATCTTGAGCTGGTGGCGCCGCCTATCGGATGCAAGAGTTACCTCCCCCGGCAAAATGTGACCTTTTTTGCTTGTATACTACTACTGTCCCCAAACTGCAACTTCCTGTGCTCGTCGCGGCCGCGAAATCCGAAAGTTTTCCCCATAAAGAAAAAGAGAGAGAACTGAAGGGCCCGGGGGGTCCTATTTCCCAACTGATCGGAGGCAAACAGTACCTCTTCTTCATGCGGTGTAATGGCCTGCGAAGCTTGATGTTTTCGACCTTTACCTTGCTTCTTGATATCTATCTTTTTGGCCGTAAGAGCTTGGTTAGCTTTATGGAATATACGATCTCGTAAGGAAATGGCATACGCTTTATCCTTCAAGTGTCGTTCCACAGAATTCTTGATAGAGTCGAGGCTTGACGGTTCATACTCTGTTCCATCCTGTTTCCGTATGCTAATGAACAGTTCGGCCAAATAATCGTTTAAGAACTCTGGTGGTATGAATTCGATCAGTCGGGGCTCTCTCTTCTGTTCCCATAGCCATCTCTGCACGTTTTGTATATCTCGTTACGTTGTTTTCACAGTATTTTGTTTTTTCTGTGAATCTATGAACGTCTGCACATTTGGAACTGCAACATCTCTCGAGGACGTCATGGTTTCAACACTGATTGTGGACACCGAAATTTCCTCCTCAAATGGTGTAAACATTAAATCAAGTTCATTTCCACTTAGATCGGACAGCCACTTTGCAAGATCAGTCCCAACATTCGTATCATCGCTCGCCATGTTTATATTGTTGTCGTCTGCTATTGCACTTGCGTGACCTTTTGTTTGTAAATAAAAAATAGTCCCGGCGAAGCATGACCCTTCGTTGCTAGGATACACTGCCCAATAAGTAACTGTCCAATATGGGAGAATACTGGACTCGCGTGATAATGTAGGACAGGAGGATAGGACAGGGGCATAGGTGTATAATAAATCGTAATATAGGACAGAAATGTTCCTATGCTTGCAATGCTAAAGAACAGCCAGATGCTTTAAGATATTATTGGATTGGACTGGGACATTCATTAGCGGGACTTGGATGCGGGCGCACAGCATACCCACAGGCTGCCGACCGTATGGCGGAAGAGGGACAACCCAGTGGTTCACGAGAAGTCTCTAATTAACCCATAACCATCGCAACACCTACACTGTTTTATGTTGTTGTTATGGACAAAACGGTGCCAGGTCGGTGGGTATGTGGAGGCCCCATTTCATACATATTAAAATGCGTCAGGAAGATAGATAAATCTCGTAGGAAGACTTATAAACTAATCTTAGAGACGCAAGCCAAACATTTGTGAACTCAACCTACCAACATATAGAAGGTTTTTGTTTCATATTTGTTCATTATTTTACTTTATTTTAATTGCTTATTTTTTTTCGTTTTACTTTGTTTTCATTTCAGTTCATTTCATTTTAATTTCCAACTGATTTCTTTTTATTTTGTTTTAAGTCGTCATGTCATTTCATCTGAATTTAAATTACATTTCCTAAATATATTTGATTCAATTCTATAATTATTTGTTTTGTGTTCAATTTGTTTCTAAGCAAAAACGTAAAAGATAATGTTGATTAGAGTCAATTAAAAAGTCGTCAGGCAGCTCCCTGTCGTCACACACATGTATAATACACAACGTGTAAAGGTGAAACACTGGGCTGAGATTGTGGTAAAGCATATTAGTCCGAGTGGAGTTGTCTCCCCTGAATCGTCGAGAAATGTTTTGCTCGCCACTGAACCTAACGAAGCTACACACAGATGAGCTGAATATTCTAAGTTTTGGATTGAGGATCATTTAGCATTACGCTCATGCAGAACACGTGGTACATGAGGATACACACAGACAAATATTACGAAAATGACGGCAGAGGAGTACCTTCATTATTATAGGTAGTGTATGTTTACTAGCAGGTATATAGCTAGCATATTTTCCAGGACAGACATTTACGTCAATAAATTCTCGAAATTAACCATAATATAGCATTGATCAGTTTGCATAATTTCATTATACTTTAACTATTAAAAAATATGAATTGAAATTTCATAACTGTGAACAAAGTAAAGATAGCTAAACAAACACTCTAACATGAACTGAAATTCCACACAAATTCCAGTTGTAATTTTCATCTCAGAGTGGACTGAAAAAATAAACAAAAAACAAAACCTATTTCAAATTTAGAAAAAATATATTCCCCGATTCATTACTTTTCGATAGAATTACACTAGATTGCAAACGATTCACTACGTGTTAAGAATACTAATGATGCTTTCTATGATTTGGTTGATCACCAATGAAAAATATACACATACATGATAAATATATGTGATTAACATGATCCATAGATGTTAGATTCCATTTTTCAAAGGTCAGATTCCTTTGACGGAACGAACGAGGTGCAACTTATAAGAACGGAGTTATCCTCGTGAACCTGATATGTCATTTGTTTATCCATTATGAACCTTAGTTAATAGTTTCACATATGCCCGCAATATAGAAACAATATAGAAATATAGAAACCCCGAGTCTATAATAAAAAGACATTTGGCATTAATGCCAAATCTCGTAGTAAAATGGTCTTTCGATTATTGACCCGGAAATTCTTTGTGAACGACGGCTGAATATTGAATGTCGGATCTGACGCCAATACCTTATACAGCTGACACAAGCAGTCGAGTAAACGATGAATTTCAATTGGAGCGATATGCAAGAGGTGAAAAAAATTTGACAACGTCTGGTGACTAAAAAGCAACCATATGACTCTATATGAGGAAAATATTTTTATGCTTCAACTAATTATTAGAGAACAATCACATTTGTTTTATTCTGCAAACAGTGTAAACAGTTCAACCGTCAGCTTGTTCCAAAGCATAATTTCCGATAGAATACCGTGTGCCCAAATTAAAATAGAGAAAATAAATAAATAATTTATTCCCGGAGGGCAGATGATGATATACCAACCACTACGTTTAATGAGCTTAACGAACATTTTTTTGTCGAATGTATACATGCACTACCACCACTGACCAAGCAGTAGCTAAATCTTTTCAAAAATCAGTAGTTAACTCTGCATTAATTTTCTTTTTTTGCAGCGTGTAGAACAAACTGAACTCTACAAAATGATTACCATTTCTCCTTGATATCGATAACATATCACGTTTGAAATAACTTTGTAATTCTGTCCATATAAAACTCCAGTACATTTTTTCATGTACCAGGCCTCAATTACATAGAGAGACGTCATAATGTATTCATAACTACTGGCATAAAGGTCATTGATTCCGTATTAAGTTGGAGTGTCGCGAATACAATATGACGTCTCTGTGTAACTAAGACCCGGTGCATGAAACAACTGTACTGCAGTTTTATATGTAGAGGATTACAAAGTTATTTGAAGCGTGATATATTATCTATATCATGGAGAAATGGTAGTCATTTTGTAGAGTTCAGTTAGTTCTACACGCTGCAAGAAAATTTATGGAAACTTATCTACTAATTTTTGACAAGCTCCAAATTAGACGACTAATTAAAATGGACAGACTATAGGTCACTGCTTGGTAAGGCACTGTGAGACGTGTATAGTTAAATGATATCGCTGTACCAAACATAATGTATCTTCTTCACCCAACTACGGACAGTTTTATGAATTTCCGATATATTCTACAATGAGGTGGATTAATTCAAGCAGTATTTTACTTTATTTTCTCACCGGCATCTACTAAGCATAAAATTTCGTTCCTTATTCCATCAGCTCTATTTTGATATGAGTAGTAGGTAAACAGCAAATTCTCGCCTAAAAATGATGCTCAAAAACGATGCTGTGGCATGACGTTGCAGTGACGTGGCGATGACGTCACGGATGACGTAGCATCCGGTCACGTGACATCTGGGTTACATCCGGTCACTTCCGGTAATATGATGGTCCAGCAAGAGTGATCTCCCCTACATAAGACCCTAGTGACTGTGAATCTATACGGGGAATGCCTGTATGGGGTATAGGGGAGGGCATTTTTTTCTTTTTCTTCTTTTGGATTCTACTATGTGTTGTGAGGTCTTGTGTTTCTCGTCTCGAGCTGTAGAACACGATGGGAGGGGTCTCGGAGCTAAGCGGTGAAATTGTTTGAAAAGTCCAGGTAGGTCTGGATATAGGCCCATCTGGCTCAGTGAATAGGTCCATACTGGGAAACCCACTCCTAGACATTTGCGGTATGGGTTGTGGGATTCTTGTTTTTCTCGTCTCGGGCTGTAGAACACGATGGGAGGGATCCCGAAGTTAAGCGGTGAAATTTTTGGAAAAGTCCAGCGGACAATATGGGTCCCACTGGGAAACCCTCTCCTAGACATTTGCAGTATGGGTTGTGGGGTCTTGTTTTTCTCATCTCGAGCTGTAGAACACAGTGGGCGGGGTCCCGAAGGGATTGGCTGATTTTTTTTTTTGAAAAAGTCACTGTGCGCCTGCTGTGTACAGCATGCTATATACGGAAGGAGCACTGACGTGGGTTCAGCATGGTATACATGGAAGAAGATCTAGTACGGGGCGTATTTTACTGTGTGCAGCATGGTATATATGGAAGGAGCATTGATATGGGACGTATTTTACTGTGTACAGCATGGTATATATGGAAGAAGCTTTGATATGGGGCGTATTTTACTGCGTACAGCATGGTTTATAGGGAAAGGCCATTGGCATGAGGCATATTTTACTGTGTACATCATGGTATATACGATAGAAGCACTGGCATGGGGTGTATTTTACTGTTCACAGGATGGTATATATGCAAGGAGCACTGGCATGGGGCGTCTTTTTGACTGTTTACAGCATGCTATATATGGAAGGAACACTGGCATGGGGCATATGTTACTGTGTACGTCATGGTATATTTGGAAGGAGCACTGGCATGGGGCGTATGTTACTGTATACATCATGGTATATATGGAAGGAGCAATTGCGTGGGGCGTTTTTTACTGTGTTCAGCATGGTATACATGTAAGAAGAACTGGTATGGGGGTATTTTACTGTGTGCAGCATGGTATATATGGAAGGAGCATTGATGTGGGAAGTATTTTATTTTGTACAGCATGGTATATATTGAAGGGCCATTGGCATGAGGCATATTTTACTGTGTACAGCATAGTATATATGGAAGGCGCACTGACATGGAGCGTATTTTACAGTGTACAGCATGCTATATATGAAAGAAACACTGGCGACTGGCGTATTTTACTGCATACAGAAGGGTATATATGGAAGGAGCACTGGTGTAGGGGCGTATTTTACTGTGAACAGCATGCTATTTATGGAAGGGGCACGGCCATGGGGTATATTCTACTTTGTACAGCATGGTAAATATGGAAGGAACATTGGCACGAGGCGTATTTTACTGCGTACAGGATGGTGTATATATGGAAGGAGCACGGGCATGGGCGTATTTTACTTTGTACAGCAAGCTATATATGGAAGGAACATTGGTATGGGACGTATTTTACTGTGTATATGATGGTAAATATGGAAGGAGCACTGGCATAAGGGTGTATTTTACTGTAGACAGGATGGTATATATGGAAGGAGCACTGACATGGGGCGTATTTTACTGTGTACAGCATGGTATACATGGAAAAAGCACTGGCACGGGAGCTTAATTTACTGTGTACAGCATTGTATATACGAAAGAAACACTGACATGGGGCGTCTTTTATTGTGTTCAGCATGCTATATATGGAAGGAGCACTGACATGGGGCATATGTAACTGTGTACTTCATGGTATATCTGGAAGGAGCACTGACATGGGGTGTATTTTATTGTTCACAGGATGGTATATATGCAAGGAGCACTGGCATGGGGTGTATTTCACCGGATGGTATATATGCAAGGAGCACTGGCATGGGGCGTCTTTTTTACTGTGTACAGCATGCTATATACGGAAGGAGCACTGGCATGTGGCCTATGTTATTGTGTACAGCCTGATATATGGAAGGAGCACTGGCATGGGGCGTATGTTACTGTGTACGACATGCTGTATATGGAAGGAGCACTGACATGGGGCATATGCTACTGTGTACGTCATGGTATATTTGGAAGGATCACTGGCATGGAGCATATGTTACTGTATACATCATGGTATATATGGAAGGAGCAATGGCGTGGGGCGTTTTTGATTGTGTTCAGCATGGTATACATGGAAGAAGAACTAGTATCGGGCGTATTTTGCTGTGTACAGCATGGTATATATGGAAGAAGCATTGATATGGGACGTATTTTACTGTGTACAGCATGGTATATAGGGAAAGCCCATTGGCATGAGGCATATTTCACTGTGTACAGCATGGTATATATAAAAGGAGCACTGACAGTGAGCGTATTTTACTGTGGACAGTATGTTATATATGGAAGAAACGCTGGCGTGCGGCGTATTTTACTGCATACAGAAGGGTATATATGGAAGGAGCGCTGACGTAGGGGCGTTTTTTTACTGTGCACAGCATGCTATTTATGGAAGGGGCACTGGTATGGGGTATATTCTACTTTGTACAGCATGGTAAATATGGAAGGAACATTGACATGAGGCGTATTTTACTGCGTACAGCATGGTGTATATATGGAAGAACCACTGGCATGGGGCGTATTTTACTGTGTACAGCAAGCTATATATGGAAGGGACATTGGTATGGAACGTATTTTACTGTGTATATGATGGTATATATGGAAGGAGCACTGGCATGGGGCGTATTTTACTGTGTACAGCATGGTATACATGGAAAAAGCACTGGCCATTGGGGCCTATTTTACTGTGTACAGCATTGTATATACGAAAGTAACACTGATGGAAGAACCCTACCTTCCTTCGTACAGATGTTTGACGAGTACATCTGGGCTCGTAGTTCCGAAGAACGAATATAACAGATGCAGCGCCAAATGGCGGCTTCTGATTGGACAAGAGCCTGCTTGTATTGATGGGTATATGTACTGGAGGAGATACTAAAATGATTGGCCTGTCATCCGTGTTGTTGTTGTTCTCTCATCGGTCTCCATCATGGCGTCAAGGCGTTATACTAGGGCGTTAAGATAAGGTGTTATGGCGTTGAGACGGTCGCTAAGGCGTTGCGACGGGCGTTAAGGCATTGAGAGGATTGTTAAGGCGTAAAGACGGGCGTTGACGGGCGTCACCGCATTTCGATGATTTAGTGTCATTTCCATGAAAATCAGGGCTTTAGGTGCTAATTCACCAGGGCGGTGAAGCTTTAAGCTAGGCGTGGGCGGGCGTTGCTACAAGGTGACAACTCACACGACGCATTCGGACCACCGATGATCCATCTCTACCTCAAACGCTTTCCTACACACCCAAAATGCCCGCTTTCGCTAATACTTTTACTGATGACGTCACGCATGACGTCATAGGTGACGTGGACATGTCTCAAACGGTGGTCTACATGCCGAGAGCTACAGAATGACACCTCATACGACGCATTCGGACCAAGGATGGTCCCTCTCTACCCCAAACATCTTCCTCTACACCCCCAAAATACCCGATTTCGCTACTACTTCCACTGATGACGTCACCAATGACTTCACAGATGACGGGGACATGCCTCAAATCGTGGTCTACACACAGAGAGCTTCACTTTGACACCTCACACGACGCATTCGGACCAAGGATGGTCCCCCTCTGCCCCAAAAACCTTCCTTCACACACCCAAAATGCCTACTTTGGCTTCTACTCTTACTGATGACGTCACCGATGACGTGGACATCCCTCAAGTAGTAGTCTAAACCCCGATGGCTACAAGATGACACCCACACGACGCATTCGGACCACGGATGGTCCATTTCTACTCCAAACACCCGCCAAAATGCCCGCTTTCGCTACTACTTCTACTGATAACGTCGCCAATGACGTCACAGATGACGTGGACATGCCCCAGATCGTGGTCTACACACTGAGAGCTACAAATTGACATCCCATACCACGCATTCGGACCAAGGATGGTCCCTCTCTACTCAAACACCTTCCTCTACACTCGCCAAAATGCCCGCTTTCGCTAATACTTCTACTGATGACGTCACCAATGACGTAACAGATGACGTGGACATGCCTCAAATCGTGGTCTACACACCGAGAGCTACAAAATGACACCCCACACAACGAATGCGGACCAAGGATGGTCCCTTTCTACCCAAACACACCCCCACGCACCCCCAAAATGACCCCTTTACTTAATACACCCAACTGCGCATGCGCAGATTCACGCAACTTGCAATAAAAAACACGCCATTCTGACTCTACCCTACGAGAGCTTCACACTGATACCCCACACGGTCCATTTGGACCACGGATGGTCCATCTCTACCCCAAAAGAACCCCCATAATGCCTGCTTTCTATATTACGACCAGACTGCGCATGCCCAGAATAATGAAAACGGACGATACAATAGTTCAGTCAGATGCTCCTCCACGAGAGCTTCAAAATAAGACCTCATACGACCCAATCGGACCATAGGGGCTCACCTAGACCCCAAAACGTCCACCCAGCGCTAGGTACCCACTACGCATGTGACCTTTTCAAAAAATTCAACCAATCCCTTCGGGACCCCGCTCATTGTGTTCTACAGCTCGAGACGAGAAAAACAAGACCCCACAACCCATACCGCAAATTTCTAGGAGAGGGTTTCCCAGTGGGACTCATACTGTCCATTGAGAGAGTATGGGCCTATATCCAGACCTACCTGGTACCTGGATTTTTCAAAAAAATTCACCGCTTAGCAAGACCCCTTCCATTGTGTTCTACAGCTCGTGACGAGAAAAACAAGATCTCACAACCCATACCGCAAATGTCAAGCAGAGGGTCTCCCAGTGGGGCCCATATTGTCCACTGAGCTAGTATGGGCTTATCTAGGCCTACCTGGACTTTTCAAAAAAAATCACCGCTTAACTTCGAGACCCCTCCCATCGTGTTCTACAGCCCGGGACGAGAAAAGCAAAACCACAAACCCATACGAGAAAAGCAAAACCACAACCCATACCGCAAATGTCTCGGAGAGGGTCTCCCAGTGGGACCCATATTGTCCACTGAGCCAGTATCGGCCTATCCATGCCTATCTGGACTTAAAAAAAAAATTCACCGCTTAACTTCGAAACCCCTCCAAACTTGTTCTACAGCCCGAGACGAGAAAAACAAGACCCCGCAACCCATACCGCAAATGTCTAGGAGTGGGTTTCACAGTATGGACCTATCCACTGTGCCAGTATGGGCCTATATCCAGACCTACCTGGACTTTTCAAAAACTTTCACCGCTTAGCTCCGAGATCCCACAACCCATCGTGTACTACAACTCGAGACGAGAAAAACAAGACCCCACAACCCTTAGTAGAATCCAAAAGACAAAAGAAAAAGAAAAAATGACCTCCCTAATACCCCATACAGGCATTCCCTGTAAGATTCACAGTCACTGGGGTCTTATGTAGGGGGAGATCACTCTTGCTGCACCGTCATATCACCGAAAGGATGTAACCCAGATGTCACGTGACCTGATGTGACGTCATCCGTGACGTCATCGTCACGTCATTGCCACGTCATGCCACAGCATCATTTTTGAGCATCATTTTAGGCGAGAATTTGTTGTTTACCTACTACTGATATGCGTCTAATATGGTTTGTTTTATCATAATGAGTAAAACTTCAGTAACTGTATAAAAATGTACGAACACTGTCCGACGTTTTGAGGCAGTTTTCACTTCCCAAAATGAATATATTAGTCTAATATACATCTGGATCCCTTATCTGAGCAAAATAATATATGTATTTGTTAAAATTAGATTCGGCTAGGGTATTCTAACCCTACAAGGCCTTCGGAGGATTATGACCTCCTATCAAAATTTCTACTCTATCTTCGGAACGACAAGCAACTGGGAAATGATACTCCGAGATTGTAGTTTATCACATTGGGGTCACTGTGAGCCTATTTGCATCTCCCCACCCGAGTATAGCCTACAACATTGGGCTTTGCTTCGGAGGGCCAATGTCTGGCTAAGCCACAGTAGGTGTCCGATGGCAGATTTTGAGATCGAGAACGAGACCGTCGACGTCACGGGTCAACTGAGACACGTGGTTATGGGGATTTCTGGCAGGTCGAAGATACATGGCCGAGGATACTTCGCATGGCCCAAAGTCACCTTAGTCGACTGATATCGGAAAAAGGTGTTTCTGCGTGTGATTTTGCAGGTTGGATTAAGAAATTTCCAGTAACCATTCAAAATGGCGCAGGTCGAACGGCCAATCGCTGGAGGAGTGAAGGCAGACTGTTGCTAACTGTTAATACCAGAATAAACTGATAGACATACAAGTTAGTTCCCTTGAGTTTACCGCGAGTAATGTAAGATTACGCGCGCCTGAACGAAACCAGACAAAGTAACTTCCCTTTATAGAGCTTCGAAATGACAAAAATACAAAAAAGAAAGAAACAGAAAGAAAAAATAGCACAGACCTTGTACAATATGTGTTTGCTTGAATAACTATTTTACTGGTGATCGCCGCTGTCTTATTAAGGCAAAAATGGAATCTTACACCGCTCAAATGCTATTAGTGGGCGCCAATTTACCATCAATTTCCTAAAATGGTCTACGTTGCAAGGGGTCAGCCCCGCTCTCGGATTCACCCACTTTGAAGCTCATACACCCATCCAAACTTGATGACTTGTCTACGTTGTTGGGGTGCTCAGAAAAACAAGGCCAGTAGTATATAGCGCGTATTACAGGTCTCATTGACCTTTGACCTCTGTGACGTAACGTGGAGGTGAGGCGGTCAAAGGTCAATGAGTGCACTTGAGCTGACCTGTATCCTTTCATCCCGTCTCTGACCTTGGATCATGTTTAGACATGTTGGGGGATTCCTCCGCGGTGATGCGTTTGGGCGGTGATGCGGTCTGCCTCTGAGAAAGTAGTCCCAAGTATATAGAGGGCTGAGGGTACATTTGTAGATCCCTATCTGGATAATTCGTTTTTCGTGTCGTCATCTCATAAGTGAATATTTGACGAGGGATAGAGATAAGTTAGAGGATCTCATATTGAAAACAATAGTTTGGACACTATTCCTCCGATAGCCTCTGATCGTACTCCCTGGAAAAACGTTTAATCTTATACTTATTGTATACCTGAACAGCAGATTAAACAAAAGCAACGCGAATTAGCCCTCGAGAGTTTACACAATCAATGCTGCGTTCGTATGATTTCCAACTGGCGATGTTTTACTTCGGTAATACAGAGAGGTGCTTATTCAATCTTTAACAACCCAGTCTATGATTTTCATCCAAGTAGGCCCCCTACGGTGACCAAGAAATGAACATGAGGTGAGCATGAGATGAGATTTTGTACACCAGACTATAGCTTCAGGTTGTTTATCGGAGAGCAGATTTGGCGAGGGAGCAATTAAATTTCCATCATATATATATATCCATATGTTGAATGACATGACCACATGGTTCTTAGCACCGGCTTGATCGATAATAGATACAAATATTTCAGAGTGAAATATGTAATGAGGTAATAGCTCTATCTAGTCATCTGTTGGAAAATGATGACTACAGCGGAATCCAATGTACCATTGAATATATATTTCATCACAGGATATCAATATTCATAAATTATCTCTATGACATGACGGATACTTACCTTACCCAATAATGCCGGCATTTAATTGACATCATGCGCGTAATGAGTTTTCTAGATTGAAAAAACAATATTTCAAATAGACCATTATATCTTTCTACTTGAACTAGGTCAAACAATAATGGTTTGTCATGTCAAATTCTGTGTTAACAATTTATGTCCGAGTTGGATATATCAGAGAAATAAATGGTCAACAGATGTTAAAAACAAATTAACGTTTTTATTAAAACTGTTCCACCACATTTCATCTTCAACCCATCAGTATCGATACATTCGTTTGTGACAACTTTTCAAAGCATTTTGATAAGTATATTTTTATTGCCCCCTTTTCCACCGCTTCAATCATCATTATACCTATCTATTTGCAATAGAAATACATGTATACATTTCAATACAAAAAACATGCAAAAAAATTAACAAATTCTGGGAACTATGGTTCGGTGCTGTAAACGTCTGTGACTGATATTTTCAACTAAATTTTAAAAATCACATTAATGTCACAAGCAGATGTCTTTTCTTTATTTCAGAATATGTATACAAGAGGTGACCATTTCATATTTGATCTCGCCATGTTATTAGATGTTACAATGGACTAATGAAAATTCAAAGCAAATTCCTATTGTAAAGAAGAGATGACATATGTTGTATAGCGTGGGGGAATTACGTTCATATATATTCCCAAGATGAATGTAATGAAACTATATGAACGTTTCACCATATGGGAGTAGTACACAATCCGCATATTCACGCTTATTTGGACGAGTGCGCAGGTGTTTCTGCGAAGGTTTGTGGAGGTTTGGGGCGGACATGGAGTGTTCTGCGCAAGTCTGATGTCACTTCCGGTCTGCGTGAATCGGGCGTGACCTTGGGGTATGTATTCCTCCGCGGTGATGCGGTCTGGCGGTGATGCGGTCTGCCTCCGCGGACAGAAAGTAGTCCCAAAACCGTCGGTTTTCGTGAGAATCTTCTGCAATCTTCAGGGGCGAGAGGGTCCCCTAGTGGACTGATTGGGTCGAGCGAGGTGTCAAAGTGAAGCGCTCCTCCAGGGCCATTCAGTCATGGGTGGGTGCATGTAAATTTAGGATTTTTCCGGAAAATATAAAAAGCGGAACACGGACTTTACCCCTAAAATAGGGGAAAACTCCTGTCAACCCTGTCCCAAAGGGCTAATATCGGTCCCTGGCTTATCGGGGCCTGCTGCGAGAGGTAGGGTGGGGGAGTGGGTGTATGTAAATTTTGGATTTGTCGCGAAAATATAAAAAGCGGAACACGGACTTTACCCCTACAATAGGGGAAAACTCCTATCAACCCTATCTCAGAAGGGCAAATATCGGTCCCTGGCTTATCGGGGCCTGCTGATAGAGGAAGGGTGGGGGAGTGGGTGTATGTAAATTTAGGATTTGTCGCGAAAATGTAAAAAAGCGAAACACGGACTTTACCCCTACAATAGAGGAAAACCCCTATCAACCCTATCCCAAAGGGCTAATATCGGTCCCCGGGCTTATCGGGGCCTGGGTGCATGGGTGGGTGCATGTAAAATGAGGATTTGTCCCCGAAAATATAAAAAGCGGAACACGGACTTTACCCCTACAATAGAGGAAATCTCCTATCAACCCTTTCCGAAAGGGCTAATATCGGTCCCTGGCTTATCGGGACCTGCTAAGAGAAGTAGGGTGGGGAGTGGGTGCATGCAAAATTAGGATTTTTCCCAAAAATATAAAAAGCGGAACACGGACTTTGCCCCTACAATAGGGAAAAACTCCTATCAACCCTATCCCAGAGGGTGAATATCGGCCCCCAGGGTTATTGGGACCTACTGAGAGAGGCAGGGTGGGTGTATGTAAAAGTTTCTCCTGAAAAAATATAAAAGGCGGAGCACGGGCTGCACCCCTACAATAGAGGAAAACTCCTATCAACCCTATCCCAAAGTATAGTCACGGGATATTCATTCACAATGATATTTGACCTCTTGGGCCAATGAGCGTCAATATGCTCTGTAAGTGCACAAAGGTCAATGAGTGCAAGTGTACTACTCTGTATCTGGGGTTAGGATACGTAGGTGTATGACGTCACTTCCGGTAGGCGTGGATCGGGCGTGACCCAGGGGAACATGTTTAGACCTGTCTGACCTACATCCGGGTACTTTCCTCTGAGTTAGTGAGTGAGTGGGTGAGTGGGATCCGACTGGACTAATGTATCGTCCGTTTTCATCATTTTGCGCATGCGCAGTCTGGCCGTCGTATAGAAAGCAGGCATTTTGGGGATTCGTGGAGGTTTGTTGAGTGATTGAGGGACCATACCTGGTCAAATGGACCGTGTGGGGTATCAGTTTTAGATCCGGGTCCTCATCTTACATTTAGGAGTAGTATAGAAACAACAATTTTGAGGGCCCGAGCTCCCGCCCGCCTCATACCCGAGCTCCAAGCTCCCGTCGTTACGCCTTAACGCCCTAGCATAACGCCTTGACGCCATGATATACACAGATGAAAGAAAAATAATAAAAACAAGGATGAGATATGTGAGAACAATTACAAGCGTCTAGTCCGTCATTCATAATCCAGCCGTCGTCCATTAGAGAATATCCGCGTCCATAATCCAAAGACCTATTTCATTTCCATATAACAGTATTAGCACCAAATTCAAAAAGACAAAAGTATACATAAACATAGGCTTGTTTCCTGCAAGAGAGAAGCGGTCAACAATTTTCAATGATGCCGGCAAGACATCATGATGTTCCAAAATATCAAATCATGTTTTTTTCATATGGTTTATTCTCCCCTCCAGTACATCATATCCAGGCCTGCCCGACGACGATTAGGTCACACCCAGCAAAGATGAAAGTTTCTGAAACGGCGACTTCTGATTGGACAAGAGCAGCCGAGAATACATCTAACGCAGCAACGGGCAAAAAGGAATATGACTGATACAGCGCCAAATAGCGCCCTCTGATTAGACAAGAGTATTCCTGAATTGTAAACATACCCAACGCGGCTCCCCCAGCGTGGGTATGATGTACTGGAGGGGAGAATAAACCATATGAAAACACACATGTTGTTGTTGTTGGTGTTCTCTCATCTCTCATCCTTGTTGTTGTTGTTTTTCTTTCATTTGTGTATAACATGGCGTCAAGGCGTTATGCTAGGGCGTTAAGGCGTAACGACGGGCGTTAAGGCGTAACGACGGGAGCTCGGAGCTCGGGGATGGAGTAGTCGGGAGCTCGGAGCTCGGATATGAGGCAAGCGGGAGCTCGGAGCTCGGACCTCGGGGCCCCCAAATTGTTGCTTTCTATGCTACTCCTAATTGTAAGATGAGGACCCGGATGTACAACTGATACCCCACACGACCCATTTGACCAGGTATGGTCCCTCAATCAGTCAACAAACCTCCACGAATTCCCAAAATGCCTGCTTTCTATACTACGGCCAGACTGCGCATGCGCAAAATGATGAAAACGGACGATACGTTAGTCCAGTCGGATCCCACTCACTCACTCACTCACTCACAGGAAAGTACCCGGATGTAGGTCAGACAGGTTTCCCAGGGTCACGCCCGATTCACGGCTATCCGAAGTCACGTCATACACCTACGCATGATGAGTAAGTGAATATGATTTGACGTCGCTTTCAACATTATTTCAGTTATATCGCATCGAACTAACTAAGCACCACCCAGTCAGTCAAGTTGCGTTCCCGCTGCTGAACTTAATGAGTGATTCATGCAATGCAGTTGTGCAGAAAAAAAAGCAAGACACCAATACCACCCACAGACAAACTTGTTGAGCGCTTCAGCGGGATTCTCAAATCTACGTTGCGTAAGAATGCGACTGAGCATCGTCAAACTTGAGATTAAAACTAATAAATAACCTGAAGTCCCTTGGGTGTCTACCGGCAATTTTTTTCCATGATGACAGCAACATCGCGGAGTAATTTTCTGTGGTTAAATATTTTAGGGGAAATAAATGATGGTGAAGTTTATCAAGAGGAGAAAGAACATTAGCAATATGACGGACTCAATTAACAGTGCCATTTTCAAATGCCAAGCTGTCCGAGACAAGAGTAAGAATTAGAACGTTGTTTGTGATCAAGATCAGACCAGGTTGAAGGAGGTTCATGTAACCTTGCACAGTTCAATTTTCGGGGTTTTTTTCGTAGCAGATCTACCATGTCCGTCTGCATCCCACAACACTAAGGTTTCTTTTGAACCAGCGGCGCTACCTAGAACATTTGGACAAAAAATAATGTTACAAAATTAGCCTTTTCAAATTTCCCTGTGTATTTTGTAGGGTACACTGTAGTTTGATTTCTTGGAGGCTTGCTCGCTTGGTGTCTTGTTCAGATACTGTCCTAAACACAGAACCTATTCAGGTTTAATACAATACAGAACTTATTCATGTTTAAGACAATACAGAACCTATTCATGTTTAATACAACAAAATAAGTGTATTCATCCCAGGAATATTTTCATTTCAAGAAGGACAAAAAACCGTAACAACAACAACAACAACAACTGAGCTGATTTTCGACAAAAGACTCCAACTTTTCCAGACGGCGGAAATACCTACTACGTAAATGAGATATTTATATCCACTACTGCTCTGTCAAGTGCATAAAAGTGCTTCCAAAAAGTGTGAATCAGATAATCATAGCCAGCTTGTTTTCTGTATTTCTTGATCTCCATCTCAGCTACAAAGATGGTGCCAAAATAAGAACCTCATTCCCATATGCATGACATCATCAATTTGTGCTCCGCTAAACGTGATAATTCTGTTCTAAAATCGTTCATTCTGATTTCTGGTTTCTTTAGACTGGAATTATATCACAATACAATCCAAAAAAGACATTTTCAATATAACAAATTAAATTCTGTTGGGGAATTTTCACTCTTCGAACCTTAAAACCTTGGATTTCTCACTCGGTTTTACTGCGTTTTAATGTCGAACATTCACACAGCACGGAACAAGTTTTGAGAGCAGGTAAGTGACGAAGTAAGGTTTACATTTTTGTCGTTTCGTGATCCGAATACACCCACCGGATCCTGTCCAGAAAGCGAGGCATTGTGGGAATTTCTCGATTCTGAATGAACTGTGTTGCCTAGGTTGTGCGCGTAAGTTTTTCTCTCCATCTATACGAGCAGGAACAAATTTACTCCAGACAATTGAGACGCATGCAGCATACTTGCAGCATATTTTCCCTATTTTTTGGAAGAACAAATTTGCAAAAAAACAACAAAAAAACAACAACTCATTTTAGCAGAAAATGCGGTCGATACTTTATACCTATTGTCCAGGTATTTATACACTTTTGGGTCTGGACACATTGGTATCATCAAACTTTCTTTCGTGGTCCTTTCGTGGACGTAGTATGGGCTGAAAATGCTGAATGATCAACTCGTACTTGTACTAATCATGTAGACCAGGTTTTGGCTTCTCATCGTGATATATAATGGTTCTACATTCACTCCGATAGTTTTATAGCTCGGTAGCGTCCTGTCTCTTGACGACTTCGTTCACATCGTGATATATAATGGTTCTACATTTACTCCGATAGTTTTAAAACTCGGTAACGTCCTGTCTCTTGATGACTTCGTTCATATCGTGATATATAATGGTGCTACATTCACTCCGATAGTTTTAAAACGTCCTGTCTCTTGATGACTTCGTTCCCACCGGGTATGTAATCATTATCACGTCCACAGCATCCCCAGCCCATCGTCTCTGCCTCTGCTACCGTATCGGGAAGCTTCTTATTGAACGTCTCTGGAAGCAACAAAGCTAGGAAAGCAGCAACGATGGCAAGAACTCCGTAGAGGATCACTGGCAGCGAGGAATAAGTGACTGCACCCTGAGGGGAGAAATAACACATCAATATAATGGGATGATATTCGATGAAAGAAACAAATTACAAGCGTCTAGTCCGTCATTCATAATCCAGCCGTCGTCCATTAGAGAATATCCGCGTCCATAATCCAAAGACCTATTCCATTTTCCATATAACAGTATTAGCACCAAATTCAAAAAGACAATCATAGTATACAAAAACATAGGCTTGTTTCCTGCAAGAGAGAAGCGGTCAACAGTTTTCAATGATGCTGGCAAGACATCATGATGTTCCAAAAATATCAAATCCGTATCGCTGATCAGTATTCTTAATCCATAATATTCGTTATAGAGTCGTTATCTAAAAAGATGTATCTCAGTCACGCTATGGGCTACGTCATGAAGGTGGCTCCCTGGTTTCGGAACAAAGCCATGTCATGTTTAAAATATAGCCCCGGAAGTTCATCCTATATGAGCTTGAATAACGTGTGCCTGTGGCAAATTGGTACAACATGAATACTCTGTAAACACCCAATACTTGAGTTTTACTTGTTTTCAGAATGTTCAAAAGTCATGCCAATTTTCTCATGTTTAGTTTATGTATTCCTTGGAACTCGCAGTTTCTGAATAAGTCAATTTTAATGTAGGTCGCCATCCAAAAAGGGGCATGAATAGAGCGCTGAAACCACCTGTACCTACACCTTTTCTCGCCATTTTTCATGAAGTGCCAACAATGCATGACGTCGACAAGTGCCACGCCAACAAAGAGTTTGTTATTCGACGTCATGACGTCACAAGGGAAAATTTATCAATTGCTTACAAAACGAGTCACAATCTCGAAACCAGAGCTATCCGGTCCTGTCCTCCCTACTAGGCTCTGGGACGGCGATCAGCCCTGCGATCGATCATTGGCTAGGACACAAAACCCTAGAATTCAGAACATAACGAGGGCGTCTCTGTGGAGATCATGTCTATGTCCCGACGTCATAGATGTTACGAGCGCGTCTGCGCGATGACGTACTCAATATGCATTCTTGCGAAATATTTTCTATTATAACGTCAAGACGTCAATTCAATTCAATTCAATTCAATTCTTTATTGCATACACCCATACAAGGCAGTGCAAAGATATAACATATATATATAACATATAAATAATAGACAGATTCAGTTGGATATGTACAATGTTTTAAGTTCGTAACTGCATGCAATGATAAACATAACCACAGACAGTTCCGCATAAAGACGTCATGATGCTGGCCATGCAAGTGACTCATGACTGACGTTTCACAAGGAATTGGATATGTTCCAATGGAATCGGAAGGAACGAACTTTTCAATGTATTATGGGACCAACTTTCAGTGAGCGTCGTCCCAGGGGTTCGTCGGAGCGGCCAATTTTCCAGCGGAGAGCGATCCCTGGTGGCGAGGTTGAACGAGTCACTGAAACGTGAACGCTGCCTGTCAAAGTATCTGATTCTAACCATTCACTCAAAAGAGTAATATTGCAAGGGAGGTAATTGTGATGCCCCCATTCTTATAACCTGGGAGCTACCTTAAAATGAAATCTACGAATATTTCACGTGTTCCATGCGTCAGTGAGTTGTCAGTGACCGTTACCGTTGATTTTATTACCTGTATCTTGGTATCTGACACATCGCTTCCCACTATGGCTTCCATTCACAAAAGTGTGAATTTCAACGCTTCCCTCCTCCCCCCCCCCTCCCCTTTCCCACCACGGCTGGTAGAGCTAAGGGACTAAATAAGGAAATCGGGCAATCTGATTAAAACTCAGACTTAATAAACCGCTCCTCTATCGGACATGTCGCTAATTAAGATCTGAGACAGTTCCTATAACAAATCTGTCGCGCATGTCAGACTGGCGACCAATCACAGTCCAGCCTCAACAGGCGAAGAGCCTGTATTGGCGCTTTCCATTTGGAGGCAACGCCAGCACATGCTCGGGCACAGTAAATGGAACGTGCACAATCAAGGCATTGCCAGCAGCCGCGCCGACTACGCGAAATAGAAAACGCCCTATATTCAGTGGCGGCCAAGTTCAAGGGCGAGATCGAAAGTTATGGTGTGCCATGCGTGCCCGCATTAAAGCAGGAGCAACTGCATATGTTTTCTTGCATGCTACGTAAAAAGACACTGTATAGCCGTTCTTCTTACCGGCTACGGGAAATCTTTATGTTGCCGAGTGTACGGACGAGACGCAGAAAAATCCAACCACGATGTTGGCGGCTGACGAAGTTCTTGCTGTCGACTCCAGTTCATGAGCGATCACCAAAGATTATTATTTGCTCCCCGTTGCTCTCTTTACCCCCGTTACTCTCTTTATTTAATGACAGACCAGGTGAAAAGATCAAGAGAAATTTCTTGCACTGCTGGATATATAGGTACGGTTATTTTGTTTCATAAAATCAGTTCATAACTGCATCACAACAACATTCGGAGATTAGGAGATTAGCCGTCACGCTATACGGTACTACGAGGCGTCTCATTGGGCGAATATTTGACCCGGAAACTATTTGATTCGGAGTTCATCTGACGGATTTGTTATAGGAACTGACCCAGATCTTAATCAGCGACATGTCCGATAGAGGAGTGGTTTATTAAGTCTGAGTTTTAATCAGATTGGGAAATCGGGAAGAGAAGAAGTGCACATTTCATAGAGCTTCACCAGCGTAACCTGTCTTAGCCCAAACAGTTAAAAATGAGCCCCGTTCTTGGCAACACTCGTAAAGCCTCTTTCGGAAATATAAGGTAAAGGTGGGCAAAGCCTAGAAAGAATTACCGTTGAGCAATATAGATAAAAAACCAACCTGAATAAGCCGCACCTACAGTTTTACTGGTGAAAGTAATCCGCTTGGCATCATTATCAGCGCCAAAACCGCCATCGTGAATTTGCTGTTTAACACTTGTACACAGATAACGAAAGCAGTAATCGATGGCCTATAGTGTGTAGATGCTTAATAGCTGTGCCAGAACTTTTAATTCGAGCTTGAAGGGATTGTATCTCACAAAGAAATCTTAGCGGACGTCTGTTCATCCAATCATTTCTATGCATATGGACCAAAATCTCGCGCATACTTGGCCAACGAAACGATGCGCTAGCCCACTGTTTTACTTGTGGATAGTTTATTGGTTCTGTTATATATAATCTGATACATATGTTGGATAGTCTTATTACCGGTATCTGATCAGAAATAAAGACAGATTTGACCTGCCTACTAGAGTTCCAATGGTTTTAAAACTGTTTGAACGACCCTGTGGAAGGCTCTGGGATTCTTTGAAAAAAAAATTCTGTATTTCCACATAAAAAAAAACTTACGACACCGATCAAAATTCCGTGAATTTCAATCGAAAATGTCCCGGACCCTATTGGAATTCTAACTAGAAGAATAGTTATGGGCTTGTCTTCTGTAGGGGACGGAATTATTTTGGAAAAGCCCTACACCGTTTATTATCTGTGCACTAGCGCACAGAAGGTGGCTTAGCCATTAAGGTCTATTTAGACTGAGCTTTAATTAAAACACCCATTTATCGAGCTTCATGCAGATGCATATAATATAGGTTTTCTGTCTCCACTTGCGAGAGCCCACAGGAGCTGATTTGGACCAAAGATGCTCCAAACACATGGTGAAACACCTAATTGTGAACAACTGTGATTATACGCATCTACATGCTTGGTAGTGTCGGGATTCTGTCGGCCTGCGGTCTAAGCATATGGATTGACGACGACTTTATCTGGCCTGAGATTTTCGGACCTGTCCAATTGAAAATAATATCGTTTTTTGTCACTTTTTCACACAGAAAGGTAGGAATTTTAAAGAAAAATGACGAATACATCACTTTTCTGGTACACTTCATGGCAGCCATTTCGAATATACCCATGATCCTCTGTGCGGGGTTTACACAAATAGACTCGTTATGACTTCAATATCATAAATTACAAAGTCATGTAGTGCCAGGTCTCAATTTTATTTATGCTTTTTTTGGTCTGAAGAAACTTTGGTTGGGGGCCATAATGCCCCCATCCCGCCATCCAGGCATGAGCGGGTTAAATAATGTTGAAAAACATAAAGTCTTAGCTTCACCAATCGAACTGTAGGTGTTACTGACTCGGATGTGTCTTATACTAGGATATAACCCGCTGAATGTGCAGCCTAATTCTAATGTTGATTGATTAAGGACTGAATGATTCAAAACAAAACATTGTTCTCTCAACAATGACACACGTGTATTATTGCAACATTGGTCTTCAATACCTGATGACCAAGATTTCAAGAATACAGCAAATACCCGGGAAATAATTATCATTGGTAGGGAAAAAGAAAAGAAATAAAGGAATTAAAATCAGCAAAAAAAAAAACAGTGGTCAATGCACGAAATCCAAATAAAACCACTGAATAAAATAGTATTGCAGAGCAACGTATGATACATGTACGTCTGCTCTGTCCCAGAACAACTCTATGTATAAAATGCAAATGGCGGCGAAGAAAGGTAACCCGTATGACCGGAAGTGCAGCGCCATCTATCTAACAGAGAATGTGTCTGTTCATGGTGAGTACATAACTGATAGTATATAACAAGGAACCAAACGGTGCATGATCTGAACATAACTCATAATTGAAGTCTCGCAAAATATCTTTAAGATTAGGCGACCACCTATAACAAGTTCTAACTGATGAGAGTAACCCAGACAGTTTAGAACTGATAACTTCGTGTTTTTTCCTGATAAATGAAGAAATCTGGCATGCATTTGGAGAGTATTTTACAATCAAGGGGAGAAATTCCGTTCTCTTTTCAATAAGAGTGGCGGCTGAGGTTGGAATATCATACTGTTTGTTTATCTCTATTTTAATCTTTCTTAGTTTTTGAGCTGAATACCCTTGTTTGACGAGTGCTCGAGTAAGGATATTTGCATACCATATAGAAATCACAATCATTGTTACAGATTCGGGGAAATCTCAAAAATTGAGATCTAACTATTTAACTTTAACAGGAAAAGTATAATAAGGATGGAACGAGGTATGATGCAGAAGCTGGTGGCTATCGGTGGATTTGAAGAAAACTTTACTATGAAATAATCCTGTGGATGCAAACCGGCTGCCTTTGTATATAACCACATCTAAGAACGGTACTGAGTGAGTCTGGACATTATATTGAAGCTGAATGTTGGATTTATGGGATTTGAGTATTTGAGCGAATTCTTTGAATTCCTCTATGGTATCATTCCAGAGTCCAAAATATCGTCAATATATCTAACCCAAAGCAAAGGTTTAATCGGACAATTGAGGAGAACTTTTTCTTCCCAATCAGCCATGTAAATGTTAGCATAATCTGGTGCAAACCGTTTACCTTTAGCTGTGCCCGTAATTTGTTGACGACCAAAAGTGAAATCGTTTCTATTGAGATATATATCCAGTAACTTAAATACATGATCGGCGATCATGATTGGCGAAGGATGCCTCGACAGGGCTTCCGAAATAATGTTTAAATCTTCATCGGAATCAATGTTGGAGTAAAGGGACTCTAGGCCCATCGTGAAAAGAAGAACCTTCTTATCATAACAATGCTCCGAGGGGCGTGTTAAGAAGTCTGGAGTATCGCGAACATAACTTGCATGAGTTTGAGAGATAGGATTGAGGACAGAATCAATATACCCTGCAACGCGCTTCATTAGTTTATTAATTAGTTTACTGTGTTGATCATTGTGAAGGTAATAATTGGCAGGAGTTCAATACGAGTTCAAAATACGTTTCGTAACTTGTGTCTAATCCCGCTTAAGCCGGAGCTAGGGGCGGTATGAACCCATGTACTGCAGGATCCTCATGGTGTTCATATGAACACTGAAAATGAAAGCGTGACTGAGATACATCATTTTCTAGATGACGACTTTAGAAAGAATATCATATGGATTAAGAATACTGATCAGCGATACGGATTTGAAAATGATGAATGTTTTCTCCAGTCTATTTTGGTATTTCGGGGGAATTTCTAGTAAGGGTTCTCTCGTGTAACAATAATATGACAAACCAAACCAAATCTTAGTTATTTCAGTTTACCAGACTTCTCTACATATTCACAGCCAGAAAAAAGGCGATCATTATCACACCGAAAAGGTGATGAGTTATAGCCATCGCCCTCTTTTTATGATCACCTTCAAAAATGATTGCCATCACATCTGAAGACTGACGAGCAACGACTGTAGATCGATGAGGCAAAATAATCACACTTTAAAGGTGATGGCATTCACCATTCAAAAGAGATGTCTCTAACTCCTCTCCTTTTAACCCTATCTGACCTGGGCGACTTGGGGTGTATCGCAGCCTCGGGGGGGGGGGGCGGAAAGTGCCCCTTCCCTATATATTTTCTCTACCACTAAGGCTAGAGCGATGAAACTTACCATTCAGTATCTTGGGTTCAAGCTCTACCAGGAAATGTAAGAAAATCCAAGATGGTCACCATGATGACGTCACAGTGACGTCATCTTCTCGGAAGCCATTTTTCGGCCCTTTTGGGGTCGATTTTTCAAAATTTTCATGTTTCCGATTTTCCTCTCGAAAAAAATCAAATAAAATACAGAATAATTAGTTTTACATAAATAAAATACTTTCAAGGCCTTTTAGGCAAGGAAAATGTGAAAAAATAGAGCGGAAAAAGCTGAAAAACACGACTTTCGCGGATACCACATGGCCGCCATTTTGAATTTACCCACGATCCTCTACCCGGGGGTATATAAAATAGTCTCAAAATTACCCAAATCAGATAAGCTTAAGAGTCACCAAGTTCAGTCTCCTCGGTTTTGTCGTTTCGGAGCAGCAGAGAAAAGTTCACGGGGGGGGGGGGGGGGGGGCAGGTAGGGTTAAAGGTGATGGCCATGTCCGATCACCATGGACTGATGGTGGGCCATCACATTTCTTTCTGGCTGTGTTGTATGGCAATATAATTTTGGTTTCAGGTGTCACAGTTTTCCTACCGAAGAAACTCTTAACTAGAAACGCCTGAAAATGAGAAAATATGTCAGGGAGTACATTCTGATCAATAATATCTCCATTTTTATACAACTGAGTATCACAATTCTTTCGGGGCTGATATTTGGATAAGACAATTTCACGAAAATCTGATTTCGGAAGTTTTGGATCGAAAAAGCTTCCCTATTAACGTCACATCTCATTTCAGATTCGTTGGGGTCTCAAGTCGAGAACTCATTAAGCGAATTTTCGAAGATTGTGCCTTTCAAGAGGTAATAGTCAAGAGTTAAAATTGCCGAAAACTCTTTAGCGACCTGTTTTACAGCATTCATTATAGTTTCTTAATACGGTACTACTTCCTTAATACGGTACTACTTTCTTAATACGGTACTACTTTTTTAATATGGTACTACTTTTTCGGAATATTTTCGTGTGCATTAATTTGATGAGATGTAAGGTACTAGGTATTGGAGAATGCACAATGGTGGAGGGCGCATAAAACGGCGTAATCCAACATAAAGCATTATTCTGACCGACTTCAATGACTAAATCCGTTCGAATGTTCTGCTAGCAAGCGTCAGATCCGACATTCAATATCCAGCCGTCGTCCATAAAACAAAAATACTCGTAAATAATCGAAAGACGTATTTCGTATGAAAGTTAGCACCAATTCCAAATGTGTATGACATAAAACAGACATACATGTACACACAAGCTGGATTCCTACAAGAGAGAAGCTGTCAACAATTTTCAATGATGTTAGTAAGACATGATGATGGGTGAAAATCTAACTACGGGCAAATTTACTGTCCACCGACTTCACAGCTCTGGCTAAGATAAGAAAAGCGCATCATACACCTGCTTTTTTATTGTTTGTGATTAGTAATGTCTAGAGAAAATTTACTCTTATTTTTGTCTGACCCGAGCTTTTATTATTCAGTGTGAGTGTCCACATAGTTGGCAGAGTCCGGAAAAAACAGCTGTCCCTATCAGTGTTTCACTATCTTTGAATGGCAATAAATGTAGAATTTACCTCAACTTTGTTTTAACATTGTTGTTATATCTGAAGCACGTATAATGAGTTATTTATTCGGGGACAGACAAATACGCCAGCTTGTTTAGTATTCGACAGTCACCAGTGGAAGAATCTGTCCCTTTCCCCCATCCCAACTCCGTTACCCCGATGGGTTTTTCTTCCGTCGCTAGGGAGCAGCATCGTCATATTTATTTCTAGTATGCACTCGTCGCTCCACCTGGCGTGGGAAGCATCGTGGCGGTTCACTTTGTAAGTAATCGCTGATCATTTTCTTTTTAATGAGACGTTTCCATGTGTCAGAAACAGGGTATGTTTTTTCATGCTCAACTCCGTTACCTGCATTTCTAATACAATAACTGGATCTAGTGTAATTTATATTGTAGTTTATTAGAGCCTATCTCTGCATGTTGTCGGTACGATGAATAGGTCATCGACTGGCGCTGTACTTTTTGTCCCCCGCCGCAACGCTGCCGGGGACTTTAAAATGGTTCTTGATTCTATATTTGTCCGTGCTTGTCCGTGCATGTCTGTTCGAATGATTACTTCCTAACGCTTTGTTGGATTCTTTCGAAATTCGGCATACGCAGTCCTTGCGACAAGACACCAGTCGGTATCGCGTTTCAGCAACATCTGCCTGAAGGTGGCGCCACTGGGTCAAAATGGTTTTTTTTTTTTTTTTTTTTAATGTTTTTTTATTTGACACAGAGAAGTATTTTACAATACATCATGACAGTGTATACATATATAATTGTCACAGGTATTCAGATCTAGGTATGCCAAAATTTCCAGTACAATACTAAGTTCCATATAATATTCTTAATTATCATGGACCATGTTAACCAGGTGGATATAAGGGGTCCATCTTTCCAAGTTCTTATTGTTACAATTCACTCTATCAAGTAGCATCTCTGCCTCATAATACATTGATATAGAACGTTTAAATGCTACACAAACTGGAGTTTCCCGTCTCATTTTCATTCGGTAAATAAAATGTTTAGCAAGTATTATAATGAAATTTAACAAGCTTTTCTTATTCTCTGTATATCCAAAGAGTACAAGATCTCTATTAAACTTTACGTTTGAACCTGTCTTAATGTAAATCCAGTTTTGTAATTCAGTCCAGAAGAGTGATGATATTGGACAGTACCAAAACAAATGCTGTATAGTCTCTATCTCCTCATTGCATAGATCACACAAGTTTGACTCAATATAACCTATTCTCTCCAAAAAGACATTCGTAGTGATAATCCTATGAGTAAGACGGAACTGAAACCATCTCAACTTGGTATCTATAGTACATGCAAATGGAATTTCAAATACAGTCATCCACCAGTCATTATCATATGTACAACTTAATAAAGTTTCCCATTTATGCATTGCTTTTGTCTTTTCATTCTTATTACATATTAAAACAGAGTAAATATCTCTACATCCCTTTGTACTCTTAATCAAGAGTTTGATATTCTTTGGAATCAATGGATAAACTGGACTTGGTGTGATTGTCTTCGGAAGATTTAAGCCACAATGCTTCACTGCAGATATAATTCCCATATACTCTAAAAAATTTAAGCTTATATTATAATCTTTTCTAAATGAATTATATGATCTAAAACTTCCATTTTCATCGAGGAGGTCATTCACATATTTTACCCCTTTTGTGTACCAGTGGTGGTAGTAAACCGGTTTTCCTGCTATCAAAATTTTATCACTACACCATAGGCACATTGTGTGCACATTTATTCGGGTGCCGGTCTCCGTTTCATTTGCAATAACTAAATCAGCCCATGATAACAATACATCTCTCCAGAATAAATTAGATAGCTTGTTGGCAATACTTGCTACTGATCTAGAACCATGCTCCAAAATATCAAGTTCACCAACTTGAATCGGGACCAAACTTTTCCATGAACCAGACCCTGTAATTTTTCTTCTCAACCAAGCTATTTTAATAGCCTTCATAAAATTTTCTATGTGAATCATCTTGATACCACCATTTCGGTAGTCTCTCACCATTATATCTCTCTTAATTTTATCTGGTATACCTCTCCACAAATACTTAAAAAATATTGAATTCAATTCTTTAATAAAGCTCTTTTGCGGATTTGGCAAACAAGAAAGCACATGGTTGAGTTTTGGAAGGGCTAATGTTTTCAGGATAATAGATCTACCCAGCACTGTTAAATTCCGTCTAGACCATTGCTGTAGTAATATTCTAATTTCTCTTAATTTCTCCTCATAGTTCAATTCTATCATTTCATTTAGATTTACCGAAAACTTGATTCCTAACAAAGAAAAATGATTTCTACACCAGTCCAATTTCCATTCATCGCACAGAGTATCATTACAATACTTTTTGGCACCGAGCCATATTGCCTTTGTTTTTTCCGTATTAAGACGTAACCCCGAAAAGGAGGCAAAAAATTGCAGGAGACCTAATGTTGCTCTCATTGTCTTACCAGTCCCATCCAAGAGAACAGACGTATCATCCGCAAACTGTGCCATCTTGTATTCTTTATTTTTAATTTTGATTCCAATAATATTGTTATCATTTCGCATTAAGACTCCCAAGATCTCTACGCAGAGTAAAAACACATACGGCGACATCGGATCTCCTTGCCTACAGCCTCTCAAAATCTTAAAGGAACTCGAAATGAACCCATTAACAGTAACACTAGACGAAATATCTGCATAAAAAATTGATATCCATTGTCTGATAGATGGGCCAAAATTGAAAACATTTAGAACTTTATGGAGGAAGCACCAATCCACAGAGTCAAAGGCCTTCTCAAAGTCTAATAGTAGTAGAAGACCAGGAATTTTTTGTCTATCAGTGTATTCCATAATGTCATAAATAAGACGTGTAACTTCCCCAATATAACGTCCTGCCATAAAACCTTTCTGGTCGTCATGTATAATAATTGCTAGCACATTTTTAATGCGCTTAGAAATAGCTTTTGAAGCAATTTTATAGCTTACATTAAGTAACGAGATAGGTCGCCAATTTTTTAGCATCAATTTAGATTTCTCTTTTTTTGGGATACACGTAATTAGACCATGTTTTTGAGTCGTCGATAATTGAGTATTATAATATGCATAATTTAATGATCTTAATAAGAAGGGACCTAAGTCCGACCAGAAGAATTTGAAGAATTCCACTGTATACCCATCTGAACCTGGGCTTTTTGAGTTTTTCATGGATTTTAATGCCTCCAGAATTTCGCTAAGACTAAGCTCACCTTCTAGTTTTTGGGCTTGCTCATTGGTTAGCTTTGTATAGGTTTTGTCTAATAAAAGGCCTTCCAAATTGATATCTACCATCTCTCTTCTCTTGTATAAATTTTCATAAAAATTTGCAGTTTCAGCCAATATAGCCTTTGGTTCTGAAATAATTTTGCCTTGATCAGTTTCTATCTTCAACATCGCCTTATTGACAAAATTCCTTTTTTCAAGTCCAAGAAAATATTTTGAAGGTTTTTCTCCCTCCTCTAGCCATTGGGCTCGGGATCTTACTATACTACCCTCAATTTTCACCTTTCGGCATTCTTCTAATTCTTTTTGTTTTTGTTTCAACTTCTCTATATTATCTTCATTGTCGGATCCGCAAGTCATTTTTTCTAAATTTTCAATTTGCAATTCTAAATTTTCCTGTAATCTTTTATTTTCCTTTTTCTTTGCTGACGAATAGGATATGGTCTCTCCCCTAATATTCAATAGTAGAGTTTCAAAAAATATCTGATCATTTATCTGAAATTGAACATCATTTTTTTCTATTCTGTCCAAATTTTCTAGATTATACACCGGAATAGCGTAATCTTGCATAGTATTTTTAATAATTTTTTTAACCCGATCTACGTATGGTTTGTCTCGAAGAAGGGAGCAATTAAATTTCCAGTATCCATGTCCCCTATCAACTTTTTTGAACACAATTTCCAAAATAACCGGTGAATGATCGGATCTATAGCTCATACCAATATCTGCAGAATTTATAAAAGTTAATATATCGGGTGACACTAAAAAAAAATCAAGCCTAGCTTGCTTCACAGGGTTATTTTGGCGCCATGTATAGCGTCTTTCATCCGGATGTAAGGTTCTCCAAGGATCTGACAGTTCCAGATCTTCTTTCATAAGTAACACAGTTTCTTTTGACTTGGGATTATTTATATTGACATAATTATAGGTATCTAGGTCTTGATTTTGAACTAAATTCCAATCTCCACAGACCAAATATGAGGAGTTTCCAAATTCAGTAATTGTTTCTTCTATACTACTATAAAAACTGGGGTCATCAGTGTTCGGCCCATAAATCGTTATTAAAGTAATATGAAATCCTTCTAACCCTATATCGATTGCTAAGAAATTTCCTACAATGTCTTTCTTAACTTTTTTGACCTCAAATTCAAAATTATCACTAAACAAAATAGCTACCCCTCTAGATTGGCTACTGTAAGAACTATATAAACACTCATATCCCCACTCTGCACGAATAGTATCTCTATCTTTTTCTTCCCAATGGACATCCTGCAGACAACAAATATTATACTTCTTTGATTTTAAAAAGTCAAAAACGTCTCTTCTCTTAGGTTTGGCCCCTAGGCCCCTGCAATTAACTGAACAAATTGTTATTTTCCCTTCCATAGATACAAGATTTGATTGTGCGAATCACCTGGTAGCAAACATATATCAATACAATTTGCGTATATATTCCTGCAGTACATGTACCTGAAACTTGACAATTTACTTGACTTACATTCAACATTCTCTGTGTCTTTTTTCTCATCCCATACTAGGTATGGGGTGGAGAAGAAAGGAAGTAACATACTTCCCATAAAAAAATATACATAAAACCAACAAATACAATGATAAAAGGAATTATCCAGGTTTTCCAACCCTGTCGGCTACACGAGACACTCTACGACACTAGTGCAATCAGTACTTCGTTGTGTCTTAAAGCTAGCACTCATGCCTCCCATCTCTAGACCCAATTCACTACAACATAAGCCAATACAAAAATCCTGTTTTCACACTTCACCTTGAGTGGAGACGTCTAAATAGTAAACTTATATCGTTTACAGCTCTTCAAGCATGGTCTATCGTCTGATCATTATATAATACGATGTCTGTCTGGCCACTTAATTATAATTAAAAAAAAATAAAAGGATATCAGTTTGCACTGGTAACACTATCATATTTAACTGTACCCCCTGGGGCATATATATGGAGATAGTATATCAACTGCAAGTTGGAAAATTTAAAAAGAAAGATGGAAAAATGGAAAACAATTTTTTTTTTTTCATTTTTTTTTTTTTTTTTCTCTCTTCTCGTTTTTCCCACCGAACAAATATGTACCGAGTGCGGCCACTTCACATTTCAAACAATCTGAATAGACGAATTTCCAAGGGCCCCACAATGTCTATCTGTACTCCTCCATCAACTCTACACTATCATGAGTGTGGTCACCCATGAGCATCAATACAATACATCATCCTGTAAGTCCACCACCGAAATGCTCATTACCAAATATTGGGACGTCCAGCCTACCGTGTCAAACCACATTACTGTTCAATCCGGAATACTATTCACGTCTGAAGAGAAGCATATATATGGAAATAGTATAGCAAGTTGGAAAATTAAAAAGATGCAAAAAAGGAAAACAATTTTTTTTTTTTTTTCTTTTTTCTCTCTCCCCGAACAAATATGCACCGAGTGCGGCCACTTCACATTTCAAACAATCTGAATAGACGAATTTCCAAGGGCTCCACAATGTCTATCTGTACTCCTCCATCAACTCTACACTATCATGAGTGTGGTCACCCATGGGCATCAATACAGTACATCATCCTGTAAGTCCATCACCGAAATGCTCATTACCAAATATTGGGACGTCCAGCCTACCGTGTCAAAATGGTTCTTGCTTCTATGTGTCCGTGCGTGTCCGTGCATGTCCGTGCATGTCTGTTCGAATGATTACTTCCTAACGCTTTGTTGGATTCTTCCGAAATTCGGCATACGCATTCCTTGCGACAAGACGCCATTCGGTATCGCATTTCAGCAACATCTGCCTGAAGGTGGCGCCACTGGGCCAAAATGGTTCTTGCTTCTATGTGTCCGTGCATGTCTGTTCGAATGATTACTTCCTAACGCTTTGTTGGATTCTTCCGAAATTCGGCTTACGCATTCCTTGCGACAAGACGCCAGTCGGTATCGCATTTCAGCAACATCTGCCTGAAAGTGGCGCCACTGGGTCAAAATGAATCTTGCTTCTTTGTGTCCGTGGATATCAGTTACAAGCGATAACTTCCAAACGCTTTCTTGGAGTCTTTCGAAATTTGGCACACACATTCTTTATGAGAAGACGCGGTTGCGTACTGGATTTCAGTAACATTTGCCTGAAGGTGGCGCCACTGAGTTTCGCTTCTTCATGCCCGTTCCAGTTAAAATGGGTCTTGCTCTCTTTGTGTCTGTGTCTGTTCAAATCCTTCACAGGCGATAACTTCCGAAAGATTTGTCGGATTCCTTCGAAATTTAGCATATACACTCCTTGTAACCAGATATGGGTTGGTATTGCGTTTCAGCAAGATCCACCTGAAGTTGGCGCCACTGGGTCTTGTTCTAATCTTCTGTTCATGTCCGTGGTTTCCATTCAAATTCTTCACAAGCGATAATTTCCAAATGCTTTGTCTAATAATTAGGCCTCCCTAAATGCTTAAATGCGTTTCTCATTTATTCTTCTTTCTTCCGCTTCTCGCTGTTTTGAATTTCATGTCGCTTTAAATGAAGGACACCATTTTCTTAAATTTGCTGTCCAGGCCTATTCCACATCATATGATTTACACTAAAGCTTTTGCAGGAACCATATTTTTTTTCAGAAGTATAATATGAAATAACTGGTGGGGGAATCCCCGCAGTACCGAACCTGTGTTAGTTTTGAATTTTGTGTCGCCTTAAATGAAGGACATTTCCTTCAATTTTGCTATCAAATAATTGTATCTCACATCATATGATTTACCCTAAAGCTTCTGCAGGAACCATTTGTGTCCACAGTGTAACTTACTGTATTAATTACAACTGAGTTCCTAAAGTTTGGGTGCACACTGTGCATATGATCAATTTCCTGAATTGAATTGAATTCCACCTTGGCATATGATCAATTTCCTGAATTGAATTGAATTCCACCTTGTGGTTTTTCGGGCTGTAATAGATGATGGCATGCAGTTGTCAGTGTGGTTGTTTCATGTACAGGGAGCTTTCTATGGCTTTCATGTCAGCACACCTACCACTACCCCCAAGAAGAGCATGTCCCCATCCCCAGGGCGCCGAGCCACACCCTCTATCTCCCAAACTAGCCCTCGCCCGACACTCATATATTGTGTTTGAGCATATATATATCTCCAATATATCTTGGCAGAAGCTGAAATTTGTGTGTTGTCTGCAATATTGGGATAATATTGGGATAATTGCAACCCCAAAAGGTTTCAATTTATCAGGCACAGACCCATGTTTTTGTATTTGGTAAATGGATCCCTTGTCTACATGTATATATTTTTGCTTGGAATTGTTTTTCTTGCCAATCCGCTTCTGGGTGGCGCCACCTTGGGCCAAATTAAATTGCATCTCCAGACAATAACTTTTGAAAACCTTGAGGATTCTTTCCAAATTTGATGTGGTGGTACCTTGTCTCAAGATCTGGCTTGAGAATGTTTTTCATGTTGATAGGGGGACTACCTGAAAGCTAAGTTAAGTGTTTCCAGACAATAACTTTTAAAAACCTGAACCGATTCATTCCAAATTTGGTGTGTAGGTACCTCGCCTCAATTTCTTGTTTGGCATTGTTTTTCATGCCGATCCACATACCACATATAGGTGGTGCCACCTGGGGTAAATTTAAAATTATGTTTCCAGACAATAACTTTTTAATACTTAATATTGAACTTGGTATACATGTACCTTACCTGAAGGTTTCACTTAGTATTGTTTTTCTTGTCGATCTGCTCATAGGTGGCGCCACCTGTAGGCCAAGTTAACAATTTTTATTGCCAATGTCAAGGGATCTTGCTTCATGATCTCGGTTGGGATTATTTTTTATGCCTATCTGCCTACACATAGCGCTACCTGAGGGCCAATGTAAAATTGCATTTCCGGACAGTAACTGTTGGACCTAAATGGATTCTTTTAAATTTGGTATGTGGATACCCTGAAGTTAACTTAATGTGGCAATGTTAATGATGCTTTTCCTAAGTTTTATGTTTTTACTTTCTTCACAAATAATGAATGTTTCCTTTACTAAAGATGCAAAAGGCATGTCTCCAATCGTATTCGATCGACTGTATCTAGTTGCATATGCATTCCTTGTGACAAGATGTTGATTGGTATTGCGTTTCAGAAAGATCTGCCTGTAGGTGGCGCCACTAGGGTTCTTTCCGTTCTTTTCTGCTGCAAGCAATAACTTTGAAACGCTTTGAAATGTTGCTCGAAATTTGGTTTCCGGGCAATAACTTGAGAACTGCTCATCAAATTCTTCCCAAATTAGGCATGCATTTTCATTGTACCTTGCCATGAGATGTTGCTTGGGAGTGCGTTATCCACTTCTGCTCAGAAAGTGACGCCACCTGATGACAAAATCTGAAATTTGCTTTTGCCCAATAACTTGAGAACTGCATGCTCATCGGATTCTTCTCAAATTTAGCATGCATTTACCATGCCAGGAGATGTTGCATGGGATTGCCTTTCGCTCACTTGCACTTACAGGTGGAGCCACCTGGTGGCAAAACCCCAAATTTGTCTCCGGGTAATAACATGACCTAAGATGTCGCTTGAGATTGCATTCCGTCCACTTGCGCCTATAGGTGGCGCCATCAGGTGTTAAAATCAAAATTTGTTTCCAGCTATTAACTTGAGAACTGCTCATCGGAATCTCCTCAAATTTAGCATGCATGTATCATGCCAGGAGATGTTGAGTGGGATTGCGTTTCGCTCACTTTTACTTACAGGTGGTGCCACTTGGTGGCGAAATACCAGATTTGTTTCCGGGTAATAACTTGAGAACCGCTCGTCAGATTCTTCTTAAATCTGGTATGATATCATGACATATGATGTCGCTTAGGATTGCGTTTCGCCCACTTGTGCTTGCAGGTAGCACCACCTCGTGTCAAATCTAGATTTGACTCATCAGATTTTCCTCCAATTTGGTATGCAGGTACCATGCTATGATATGTCCCTTGAGATTGTATTTCACCTGCTTTTGTATACTGGTGGCGACACCTGGTGGGAAAATCTGAAATTTGTTTCTGGCAATAATTTGACAACTGCTCATCGGATTCTTCTCAAATTTGGTATTCATGTGCCATAAGATGTCACTTGGCATTGTGTTTCGCACACTTGTGCATACAAATCTAAATTTGGTTTCCGGGCAATAACCCCCTTTCAGATTCTTCCCAAAGTTTGTATGCTGATACACCATGTCATGAGATGATCTTTCGGTTGAATTTCGCCCACTTGCACCTACAGGTGGCGACACCTGGTGGCAAATTTTTAATTTGGTTTCCAGACAATAGGTTGAGGATGCATTCAGCTTCTTGTCAAATTTGGTTTTCAGATAATATGCCTTGAGATGTCACTTGGGGTCGCTTCTCGGTTACATAATTTCCATGCTTCATTGCATGGAAGCTAATTTACAGAAGCAAAAAATGTTCAGTCAACCGTTCTGAGTTGATTTTAAAACCTGGGAAGGCAGAAAGACCCTCCGCATCCAACGTATATGAAGTATAGCAGTTGCCTCTCTCATGTATATCCCCTCGAGACCAACAATGCTAAAAAATATTGCTGCCATTTCGGCGGGGGACTTAGCATCCTCTGGCTGCTTGTCAACATACGTTCCACTAACATAAAATGTTCTCAACTCCGTAACCCAGGAACAGTAACGGGGTTCGAAACAATGGTAACGGAGTTGATAGACTACATTCATTATCAGTTATTTAAGTGACTATGTCGAGGACACACGATACGACTTTCACCTAGAATAAATAAGATGGCATAGACATCTGTCTACAACACCCTATGGCTGAAGAGCAAAGCTGAACAGTAGGAGAGAAGAGCTATCTAAACATTAATTTGAAAAGTTCGTTTTTCTCGATAACTTTGGAGTTGAACACCAAAATTTCTTCAACGTTGGAAACGCATAATCTTATGAATTTTAACATAATTTAGCGCTGCTTTCTTTCCAGCGAAACAATAAACCGTGAATTAGTTCAGAAGGCGTATATCATTGCCGCAATTATTATGCAAATGAGATAGATGCCAATTTATGTTTTCATGTCAATCGATGCCCAGTTACATGTAAAGATGCGTCCATATGGTTTTGAAATTTCATTATGAATCAAACGAATGACTCACCGGTGATGACATCTGGGAAAGTTAATAGTACCCACTGTCAATTAGAGACCTACCATATAAATTCTCTGACGGTAGCACATAGGGCCCCCACGTCATCTCTCGAGTACTCACTTAAATTATATCAAACCCTACTTCGTTGGTCCTGTGACGTTAGTCACACTGCCATGTGGAATTAAAGTTATTTTATATCATGTCAACGAACATCGTTTCATGTATTTTGACATTCTGTTATCAACTCCGTTACCCTTACTCAACTCCGATTCAGAGTTCTTTGGAAATATATGTATGAGATATTAGCACTTTATACACACGTGTATGCACTAATAAACTGAATTATAAGAGACAGCTGAATTTTATTTTAGAAAGGTTGTTATGCGAGGGAAAAACCCCAAACATGGTATTGCTTTGTTATCTAATCCATAATGACCAAAATCTATAACTTTCATTCATTGTTAAAATATGCAGTTGGTGTCTGGCTACTGGAAAATAGCGGGGTCGTGTTAATCTTCGTAGTATTCGTAAAAATGTTTATTGTTTATATCCTGGTAACGGAGTTGAGGATATACCGGAGTTCATTCCCATCTCAGGCTTGAGTGTCTAAAAGTTTTAGACTTCCAGCTCTGCTCGGTGTTAGCCTCTATAATCCAATCATCAGAGCTTATGAAAATAACAAAATTTTGCAAAACCACACAAACTAGTTTTGAATAAAAATGGAACCCCAACTTTGCCAGTAGTTAGATTTTCACCCTGATGTTCTTTACATAAAATCATAATCACTGACCATTATTGTCTTCATCCAAATGGATTTCCAATTCGTCTTCCAGAGGATGTACCTCAGTCACGCTTTGATTGTGACGGTTCATTTGAACACGATGAAGATGACTGATGTTCAAACGGCCCTAGTCCCCAATTTAGCGGAATTAGACACAAGTTATGAAACGTGGCGCCTGAGATCTTGCACTATAAGATCTTATTTTGCCTTCAGTGTGCGATATCTTCCACAGAATTTGAGAAACTTTGAATGGAGGTCTAGCCCTGTTTGACAAGTTTCTGGAATAACAGTCTGCGGCGTTTATTAAACTCACCACAGTCTGCGCTTGATCTAGCAAATGTTACCCTGCCAGATAGTTATGCTGACATTGTACCTTAACCATGCGTATGCAGCTCCATTTAGAAAGTGTATTATCTCCCCTGAACTACCGACGCTCTTTAAGGTCGGTTGCCTAACCTGTGGTTTTGATAAGTAATGACCTCGGTTTCACTTTTGCCAGAGATTCTTGCAATTATTTCGAATTATAGATTGAAAAACTATTCCAGATTATTTGTTTGAAAAACTATTTCATTATGGGAAATACCTGTCTACCTTTTTTATATATAATGTATAGTGCTTATATATATTTAACATTTAATAATCTGCAATAATTAAATAGTTAATTACCTGAACTAATTGCGAGGCTCTTTGGTACTTACCGGAAGTTCCCTGCATCACTGAGCCCCTAGTGGTACAAGGGAAATAACACCTTTTCTGAATAAGCCTATTGTAGATGGTCATAAGGACGTCTCAGAGACTTACTTTCACGTTGACTTACCAGGAGATTTATCTGTGGTGCCAAGAGACCACCGACACGTGTCCAGAATGCACACGACCCCATTCCAACACTCCTATCAATACAAGGAGAAGAAATATCTGCAATTACAATTAATCAATTACATATAGGGGTGTGAAAAAAAGCAAAAAAAAAGGCAATAGGAAAGAATATCCAGCTCCTATCTTTCAACCCAGTTAAGACTTTTTGTCTGATTCGCAATTCAGGTAAGACATCTTCTGAAAGGAACATTGATTTTGGGACACTTCCTCCTTTAAATCCGGCCACATCGTAATATCGGATATCGTAATCGCTATACTATGACCGGTAACTTGCATGCACGATAGCATATGCAAAAGCAAATTGGCAGAGAAGCTCACTGGCTTTCAGACAACTCCATGACAGGGTCAGACCACAAATACATATATCTATAGCTTGACTGTTACGAGAAATGGCTGTGCCTACCTTATTTGTGTTGGGTACATTTCTGCCGTATATAGAACCTGGATAGAGAAGGCCGCCGAAAGTCCGCACCGTCCCACCAAGGCAAGGATCGTTTTAACGTTTCCAACTGATATATATATATATAAAACTTAAACAAGAAATCAATAAATTAATATCTTATCAACGCTACCCCATTGTATATATCGCTGTAAAATATATCGTCTTGCATTACCGCGAGAACGCACTAATATTGATACTGTTTCAGCTGTGAATGAAAGGGAGGCTGAAGGCAGGGCTTTTTGTTGGCTTAACCGAATACACATCACCTTGGTCGAATATCCTTTGATGTCATCGCCGGAACACCAGCTAGAAACAATACATGGTAGATTTAGGACCTGCTTTTTTAAGCCATCGAGTTAGATGGTTAGCCTCAACCATCTCACCGAGGCATAATAATACCTCAGCCACCAGTCAGATTTTCGGACAGGAGTCCGATCATTATACCGCCGGAAGTGACATTATTTATAGTACGAGACATCCTGAAGGATCTTGGCGCCTACCATTGTCCGATAATTGTAAGCTAATGACAAGAGGATCTTTTTGTCAATTGTTACTAAGAACAAATGATTGATTTGTAATTTTGTTCGCAGAATTTCGAATTTGAGCGAAAAAGATCGAAAAAGGGACACTGGAAAACACCAAGATATTATCTATCTAAGTTTCAGGAGTTTCAAGATTTCTAGAAACTGTACTTGATGACGGTTGTTATAGTACAAGTGAAATGAGCAAAGTTAGTCTGAAAGTGAATGTCCGGTGGATCATTCGTGTTCGTTTTGTAGTATTTTTTTCTTTGCACGTGTCATCATTGGGTACTGGAAGTGAAGCCAGATCTCTTTGACACTTTGGCATGAGCTATGAAACAGACTTTTTATTAAGGAACGAATGCTAATTCTGTTCTGTTTACTGGGCTAGTTTGAGATATCTCTTTTAAGATACCATGCTCGAAAATAGTCAGATGGTACAAACTTAATACTGAAGGGATCTGGTCCGTAATGTTGAAACTTTGAAAGTGTCTGAATTCTGATTATCTCCCTTGGATCAGTTGTCAAGTTGCAACGTTGCGTCACAAGAGTGACGTCTCTTCGTGTAACCGGCCCGTCGGCAGACGAAACGGTGGGGCAGTTCACTTGCAACGACATGGATTAAAGTAAACTGATTTAAAATTTGAAGAAATACATTTTAATTCGGAATCATTTGAACTCCTTGATATATAAGGTGAAGGTATGGATATTCTCTATAGTAATTATATAGAATATGCCCCACCGTTCGATCCGCCGACTCTTGTGATGCAACGTCACAGCTCGGAAATATCGTATTAATTTGAAGCGTAACTTGGATTTCAAATCGGACCAAAAATGGTATGTGTACCAAATTTCAGAATGATCCATGAAATAGTTCCTGAGAATTCACGATAACAATGTTTGAAGGGGAAATTAAAGATGGCCAACTGGCGGCCATGTTGGATTTTCGAATCGGACCAAAAAGGTATCTTGTACAGCTGGACCACAGGAGGAACCTGTGTACCAGATTTGAGAAAGATCCATGCAGTACTTCCCGAGAAATCGCGATAAAGTTTCATGGCGAAATCCAAGATGGCTGCCTGGAGGCCATATTGGACTTTTGCAATTGACCGAAAAGGGTGTCTTGCACAACTAGATCCCAAGGGAACCTGTGTACCAAATTTGCGAAAGATCCATGCAGTACTTCCCGAGAAATCACGATAACAAAGTTTCATGGGGGGAAATCCAAGATGGCCGCCTGGTGACCATATTGGATTTTGGAATAGGGCCAGAAAAGCTATTTTGCACAACTCGACCACGAGGGGAACCTGTGTACCAAATTTGACAAAGATCCATGAAGTAGTTCCTGAGAATTCTCGATAACAACATTTCAAAATTCAAAATGGCCGCCTGGTGGCCATATTGGCTTTTCGAACCGGACCAAAAGAGATATCTTGCACAACTGGACCACAAGGGGAACCTGTGTACCAAATTTGAGAAAGATCATTGTAGTACTTCCTGAGAAATCACGATAACAAAGTTTCATGGGGAAATCAAAGATGGCCGCCTGGTGGCCATATTGGATTTTCGAACCGGCCGAAAAAGGTATCTTGCACAACTAGACTCGAAGCGGAACCTGTGTACCAAATTTGAGAAAGATCCATGCAGTACTTCCCGAGAAATCGCGATAAAGTTTCATGGGGAAATCCAAGATGGCTGCCTGGTGGCCATATTGGATTTTCAAATCGGACCAGTAAAGGTATATTGCACAACTAGACCCCAAGGGGAACCTGTGTACCAAATTTGGGAAAGATCCATGCAGCAGTTCCTGAGAAATCGCGATAACAAAGTTTCATGGGGAAATCCAAGATGGCCGCCTTGTGGCCATAGTGGATTTTCGAATCGGACCAGAAGAGCTATCTGGCACAACTGGACCCATCTTCGCTTACCCAAGTCTAACACTACACGTGTTGCCTTGGCTGAACGTAACACATTATCTGATCAGAATACAGGTCTGGTGATGTCATAGCGTATAAATATTCTGTGGTCCGAATCGGACCGGAAAAGGTATATTGCACAACTAGATCCCAATGGGAACCTGTGTACCAAATTTGAGAAAGATTCATGCAGTAGTTCCTGATAAATCGCGATAACAAGAATTGTTTACGGACGGACGGACGGACGGATGGACGGACGGACGACGGACCACGGACGAAAAGTGATTTGAACCGCCCACCATCGATGTTTGTAAAAATTACTTTTCAATTCTGCGATGTACCTCTGTTGACCTAGCGAGTTCGCTCATGTACAAAACTGAAGGAATTATTCGGTCGGATTCAAACGACGTGTTGTGTTCGGGGACGTGTCCGTATACGTCGTAGCTACGTCGTGAAGGTCGACTTCCTCTCTTGGGGAAAGAGACATAAGTGGAGTGAGCCTGTGAAACGGAGCATGGACTGTGTGGTAGTTGGATTAGCCTCTCCGCCTTCCATGACAACAAATGAATTAGTCCAAGCGCACCGACATAGTGCTCATGCACGCGTCACAAAGTTATTATATATTCATGAGATGCAGTCAGTGTTCGGGATGAGATTCCATATCGACATATGGACATATGATCCCGTGTCGACATATGGATATATGATCCCATATCGACATAGGGACATATGGTCCCATATGGACACATGGAGATATGATCTCAAATCGACATATGGACATATGATCCCATATCGACATATGGACGTATGGTCCCATGTGGACATATGGTCCCATATGGACATAGATCCCATATCGACATATGGACATATGGTCCCATATGGACATATGGTCCCATATTGACATAAGATCCCATATCGACATATGGACATATGGTCCCATATGGACATATGATCCCATATGGGCATATGATCCCATATGGACATATGATCCCATATGGACATATGATCCCATATGGACATATGATCCCATATGGACATATGGACATATGATCCCATATCGACATATGGACATATGATCCCATATGGACATATGGACATATGATCCCATATCGACATATGGACGTATGGTCTCATGTGGACATATGGTCCCATATGGACATAGATCCCATATCGACATATGGGCATATGGTCCCATATTGACATATGATCCCATATCGACATATGGACATATGGTCCCATATGGACATATGATCCCATATGGACATATGGACATATGATCCCATATCGACATATGGACATATGATCCCATATCGACATATGGACATATGATCCCATATCGACATATGGACATATGATCTCATATCGATATTTGGGGCGCGGTGATAGGATACTGAGTTATTAAATTTCCAAAATGAAATTAAAACCTATCAATGTTAACTATTTCAGCCGCCTAGACCAATCGTTATTCATATCCCCCCAAGATTTACTGAAGAATAGTGAAGATTCGTGCTATGGAACCTGAGATTTGTTGTGCAAATTTCATACCTTGAATGATACCACAGGCAATACAGGCTACACCGCCAATGAAAATGCATGTTGCCAAAGGTAGTCTTCTCCCCAAGCTGTAATAGTAATACAATGCATTAGCAAGATGAAGGCATAGCGAGTTGACAAAACGGATTCAATGGGCTGCGATAATGTACTAGAATGTGTCACGAACAATACATTCGTATAATTAGAACAGGATAACAGCAGATGAGATAAATATTAGATTATGGTATAGTGGATGGTCGTTTGGGAAATTCTGTACGGGGCTATGGAGCACCTATTCGTTAGATGATTGCTGCTTGTGTCCGGTAGAGGATTGCTGCTTGTGTCCGGTAAAGGATTGCTGCTTGTGTCCGGTAGAGGATTGCTTCTTGTGTCCGGTAGAGGATTGCTGCTTGTGTCCGGTAGAGGATTGTTGCTTGTGTCTGGTAGAGGATTGCTGCTTGTGTCCGGTAGAGGATTGTTGCTTGTGTCCGGTAGAGGATTGCTGCTTGTGTCGCTCCAACGGGCGAATCTTGCGGACATTTATTACGAGAAAACTTCGGAGGTAAAAACTGTCAACAATCACTTGGCTCTGATACTCATTTCTGCTTTTCGAATTAGCTTCGCCAGGGAGCATTCTGGTTTAGTACAATGACGCAGTATATATGGGTGTTAGCAACAATATCCTAGGCGAATTTCAAGTAACAAGTTCAGCCCCGTTTATATAATCGGCTCATTCGTAACTTCTCGATGATCTCCGTGGCAGTACTGGCGTCCCTTCTTAAATGTACACTCATCCGAATTCCCGTTCCACAAAGATGTACCTTGAAGAATATTCTCTGTACCCACCCCCTACCATCATTCCCCACTCCCGCCCTCTCTTGGACATAGCACCAGAAAGGCTTCATTTCTCTGTTATGTAGCTACTATTTAAAAAGGAGAGCATACCGTCACCCATTGTTATTTCATACATGTATATCACAAGAAGTATGTAAATTCTGGTTTAAATGATAATTTTAACAAAATTTGAATGCGGAAAACTAAACTGAAAACAAAACCACTTCTCTACTACTGCAGTAATACAGATATCGCAAATAATGTAAGTAAAATGATAAAATGTAGCCTACAGTTTCTTGGGTATTCTTTTCGATGGTTCGTAAATCTAGGAAGCATTTTGTTTCATCGAGCTTTGATCGACAATCTTCCTCCATTGTAATCCATATAGTGTACTTTTTCATATGGCCTACATGTATATATCATTGATCTATGTCAATTCTTGGAAATATCAAAGTGAAGGAAAAGCGATATTCTACCACATCCTATGTGTTTTAACGAATAACATTATTACATATAAAGAAGGAAACACAGGTGCATGGCAGCTAATTCCATTAGATGCTACCTCACAACCGATCGGTGTGGATTATATGAATTCATAATTTTCTTCGCGTGTCCAGTTGAACTCGCCCATAAGGGTAATAGGATTGAAATGGATATCAAAATGTATCGCTTGCCTGTATCTTCTTGTACAAGTTGCTGATGTCAATAAACCTTTTTGGACGTATGATAGGTACACAATCCAATCATTGGATGACGGGAGAATTTGACATGTATTCAAAAACCAAGGGTCACGCTTGCATCATTTTGATCGTCAATGGCGTGCTAGCACGCCCCTGTAGCTGCTATACTGTGGACTCTCCAACCGGTGTCGATTTCAGTAACGCGACGTGCAGGTGTTGCTTGCTTGGATTAATTGGCGGGTCAAAGCATTTTTTGTCAGGTATAGTGATGTTAATCCAGTTTTAAATACATGAGAATATATTCTTTTCAGGAAATATCTCCACATTGTGCTGTTCTCAGTATGGTAGAATAGGATGAGTCTTCACTTTTGATCACTCAGGCCGTAAGCCGTCGTGCCCAAACTTACACTCATCCTATTGCAACGCGATCTATTTTAGGTGTTTTACCACAGAAAGCAAAGAATTATTTCTTGATTTTTCCCCTGAGAATGTGACGCTGGTAATACTGCTGAGTTATAAACTGACTGATACCACATAGTAGCCATTAGTTTTTCCTGATATACTGCTTGGAATATCACTTGTTGGCGTATATTTTCGCCGCAATAAATTGTGAGCCGTAAATCGGTAACGGAGATAATTTCGATTTGTTTTTCTTTTCCTGATCATTGACTATGGGGTAAAAATTCAGCATATGAAAGAGCTTTTTCTAATTTTTTTGTCATGTTCCTTCTACTCTTTCGTAACATGACTATCCTAGCAGATTAGTGAAGTATCTATAATGCAGTACTCACAAGTAAAGAATCGGGATGTTTAACACGAAGATAACAATCTCTATTCCTGCACCTATCATGAAGGTGGTATATTTGAATCCAGGAAGAGATCCTGTGCTGAAGAGCAGTCCGAAATAACCCACAGATCCACAGAACCTAAAAAAAAGAAATTGTGGAGAAGAATATGCCACAGAAATATTGCATCGCAATGTCTGGTTCTTGTCGTCTGAGAATAAAATCCTGAAGCTGAATATCAGGAGGATACATTATCAACTTTGTATGGGAATTTAGCGACCAGCAGTCCCGTTTATACATCCTGTATCAGCGCGCGAGGGTGCCCGACGGGCCGGTTCCACGGGTCTAGAGTCATTTGACCCGAGCTTATCAAGCAAATTTCACCTCATGAATTCACATTACCAGTTCAGAAAAAAATGATATTCATGCACTAATTTCGACAGTTTAAGGCGGAAAGGCTATCAATATATGTTCTTAAAGAGAGCGCTTCGAAAAGATAACCTCTGATAAGTGATGCAGAGCCGAGAACACGAAGGGAATCCTCCGTGATCTGTGATGTACTTGGCTCGAACGCAGACCACCAATTTTTTCTCTCTTTGGGACCTAGTTCACGAACAGGTTTTATTCCTACGAAGTAGGCTACCATCTGCAAATTGTCCGGTAGTCAGTGAGTGAGTGAGTGAGTGAGTGAGTGAGTGAGTCCATCTGAATCCTTTCGTCGGCAAAATAAGGAGAATCGTTGACATTAGAACATTGATTTTTTTTGCATGAAGGTGAATTAGGGGACTGTTACCAGCAAGTTATGAGCTGACCTACTTTTGATGAAAATTTCTGGTGATTGTTGATGAAAATCACTGTTGATTCTGACTTGGGCCGTGCCCATCTTAATATAGGCAGGAGTAGTATACACCGAGCAATTCGGGCCAACAGCGCTTCACTGCGCATGCGCAGAACCTTTTGTGACGTCACAGCGCCCTGTTTTGGGGCGGTATTGGGGCGGTGTGCGCATGCGTTGGTGGGATGGAGGTGGTGGTGGGTGGTGGGTTTAAGATGGCGGCATGATTGGATGGAGGTGGTGGTGGGTGGTGGGTTTAAGATGGCGGCATGGTGGGATGGAGGTGGTGGTGGGTGGTGGGTTTAAGATGGCGGCATGGTGGGATGGAGGTGGTGGTGGGTGGTGGGTTTAAGATGGCGGCATGGTGGGATGGAGGTGGTGGTGGGTGGTGGGTTTAAGATGGCGGCATGGTGGGATGGAGGTGGTGGTGGTGGTGGGTTTAAGATGGCGGCTGTGTGGTGGAATGGAGGTGGTGGTGGTGGTGGGTTTAGATGGCGGCGGCATGGTGGGATGGAGGTGGTGGTGGTGGTGGGTTTAAGATGGCTGGCAGCCTGTGGTGGGATGGAGGTGGTGGTGGTGGTGGGTTTAAGATGGCGGCATGGTGGGATGGAGGTGGTGGTGGTGATGGGTTTAAGATGGCGGTATGGTGGGATGGAGGTGGTGGTGGTGGTGGGTTTAAGATGGCGGATTGTAGAAAAACGTATAAAAGCAGGCGATTTTTAGGGGTGGGGTGTATTCATTGCACTACCCTGCAATGTTTCTGCGCAGATTTGTGGCGGAAGTGTGGCGGGGTTTCCCAGTGGGGACTGACCTGTCTAGGCTATAGTTCCGGGACAAAGGTCAAAAATAGTTCCATGTATACATCCGCTGTGATGCGGTCTGGTGGTGATGTGGTCTGCCTCCGCGGGCAGAAAAGTAGTCCCACGGAATGTACACTGTGCCTGGGGGGTTTCCCCCGGCCGCAGCGCGCTACATAGAACTTATAGTCATAAACTTAATCTATACGTGTTGGACGAGTCTTCACTCACCGTATACACGCAGCTCAATTAAACATAATCTATAGGTGTTGTACCATGTTAATATGATCAGTCTAGCATCTGTACCACCATAGGGTCGAGTGTTTATTGTCCCGTGTATCTCCGCAAGAAAACAACAAACAAAATGGCGGCTCCAGGATGGTGTGGGGATGCCCTTTCCATATCACGGCGTCGACAGTAGCGCCATCTGCACACATTGACGCAAGGGAGACAACTCGTGTGGCCTAGAGATATGGAAATAGCCGTGTTGGAGCTAGGGGAGCCACAAATGGTCCAATGGGATCGAGTGAGGTATCAAAGTAAAGCCTAGGTGAAGGGGCATCTGATGGGATGGGTGTGGGGTTGAAATATCGCCATTCTGCGCATGCGCGGTGGACCAAGGGTATGGAAATAGACGTTTTGGCATCTACGGGAGCCACTATTGGTCCAGTGGGGTCATATGAGGTATCAATGTGAAGCATTCGTGAAGGGGTATCTGATGGGCTGGGTGTGGGGTTGAAATATCGGCATTCTGCGCATGCGCGGTGGCCCAAGGGTATGAAAATAGACGTTTTGGCATCTAGGGAAGCCACTAAGGGTCCGATGTGGTCGAGTCAGGTATCAAAGTGAAGCATTCGTGAAGGAGCATCTGATGGGCTGGGTGTGGGGTTGAAATATCGGCATTCTGCGCATGCGTGGTGGCCCAAGGGTATGAACATAGCCATGTTGGAGATAGGGGAGCCCCTAATGGTCCGATGGGGTCGAGTGAGGTATCAAAGTGAAGCATTCGTGAAGGGGCATCTGATGGGTTGGATGTACGGTAGGAATATCATGCGCAGACAGCAATGCGGAGCTCTCGGCCAATCAGAAGCGGGTATTTCAAATCCGTCACAGAGCTCTCAGCCAATCAGAAGCGAGTATTTTGACCCGGTGCATTATGGGACATATCCAAGATGGCGGCACGTGTGTTCAAGATGGCGGCACATCCGGTGTCGAAAACTGGCCATTTCGTCGGGATGTGGTCACCTAGTGTCGAAAACTGGACCCTATATGGGTCCCGCTAGACGTTTTGGAGCTAGGGGCGCCACTAATGGTCCAATGAACAAGTGTGTGACGTCACTTCCGGTTGGGGTGAATGGGGCGTGACCTCTGGCCATGTCTAGACTTGTCTGTGTCTGTCATGTACTGTTTTTTTTTCTCTACAATGGCGTTCACGTGGTGTGGTGGGTCTGCGCAAGTGTGTGACGTCACTTCCGGTTTTCACTAAAACGATCTCCAACTTTTCCGGCTAAAAGAGCCACTAAAACGATCTCCAACTTAAATCGACAACATAGAACTTATAGTCATCAACTTAATCTTTACGTGTTGGACGAGTCTCTTCACTCACCGTATACACGCACCTCAATGAAATGCCCGCTCCAAACCTAGACCAAAAAGACGTACTTGGTCTGTGGGCTGATTTCATTGGCTCTCTATTTTTACTATAGTGCTCTTGCATTCTAACCTTGATGGGTTACATTTTGGCCCCATCCTACACCACTGATTTCAGTTTCACTGAATCTCCACATTGGGCATTGATGCATTATGAATAAAACACACAAGACAGGGTTTTTGGTGAGATCTCTTTTTTTTTATTCATTGAACAACAACAACCACGTGAAAACTCAAGCCCAGAACAAGGGGCTTGTACATTGAAAGAACTGAAGCCCAGAACAGGGGGCTTTTAAACTTAAGCCCAGAACAGCGGGCGTGTGTACATTGAAAGAATTCAAGCCCAGAACAGGACTTGTACATTGAAATGATGGGCGACCCAGTCATAGACGAGTACATCGCGGTCCTCGGCCTTGGGGTACTCGTCAAACATCTGTACGATGGTAGATAAGGGTCTTCCCCGGCATCGATGGTACAGGTAAAACAAGCAATATTGTCCGCACACGCTACTGGTCAGGCTTTGCAACGTTTGACTGTTCCAGCACCACGTCTCTGTGCCTTGATCCATGAAGTCTGTTAAATCGGGATGGAGGGGTGGCAGACCGTACGGGTCAAAGTATTCCCCCTGCTGTTCTGTCAAGTACACGGCCACCCAGTGTTCACCGGGTCGCTCCATCGGGTCCGTGTTGAGAACGTAAGCAGCCGGACACACACGGTCTAATGGAAACACATCTCGGGCGAACACCCCTTGAAAGACCCTACGTGTCTCTGGGTCATTCTCCAGCACGGTGGTTATCTGCTCTGTATCCATGTTAGGTGGAGAAGTCACACAGCACGTTGCGCGCCTTGTCCACTTGAATGATGTTGTCAAACTCGGCGTAGCAGATCACATTGACGGTGCTCCGGAGGGCTCGTTGAAAGTGGATTTTCAACCGTAAATTGCCTTGCTTGGCCAGGGCCAGCTGATGGTCGTTCTCTAAGGTGGGGGTCAGATCGAAACAGAACAATGTGTATCCGTTCCCGTAGTCCTCCCGACTGATGAAATTCCCTCTGATAGGCTCGAATGAAATTCGCGCGCCCAAAGTTCGGGGTTAAGGCGGTGGCTGGCACCTGTTGTCCATCCACATGCAGGGCCACAAAATTGATGCCGAAATGTTTAAAGTCAAACGGATTCTCTGGGTAGGCTCCACTGAAACTGGTATTTTCCACACAGGCCAGGATCAATCGCTTGGATAGTTCCCCCAGGAACAGGTTGTCTTTGTTGGTGCTCATATTTCCAGCAGACATAGAGAACACTTTGGTTTGCACACGTCGGATAGGGTACTGGGCTGGTTTTGTTTCCAAGGCTTTCATGTGTCCCAATTGAACGGCTGGATTCGGTTTCACTTTTCGGACATACAGGACTGCGTCTTCGATGACAATCTTATAGTCAGCTATATGCGCCTCTACGTTAGTGGCCATGAAGGCGAAGGTCGGAGGCGCCCGTATCAGTCGGATTTTGATGGGGATCTTGTTCAAGAGGTATCGGTCTTGCATGAACATGTCTGCGTGCAGTCGACCGATCATATCCACCGAGACGCCGTTC
>JAVTVY010011229.1:0-51467 GCA_036873755.1 Hanleya hanleyi | reverse complement strand
CCTCCACATCGCAGCTCTATCAGGCGAAATGGGCCTATTTCGTCTCTTGGTGCCGAGAACATGATGCCGATCCCGACACTGCCTCTGTTTCCCTAGTAGCTGACTTCCTCCTTCACCTTCACCGTGATAAGAATTTCCAAATCAGCACCATTGAAGGGTATCGATCTGCTCTGGCTAGGGTGTTACGGCTTACTTCGGGTACTGAAATTAGCCTTAATGATAATATCTCTGCGCTAATTCGCGCCTTCGCATTACAGTCGCGTCGTACTCGGCAACTGTTACCGAAATGGGATATTGGTGTGGTTCTGTGTGCTCTGATTCATCCACCTTTTGAACCCTTAGAATCCGCGTCTTTTAAAGCTGTGTCTTATAAGACGGCCTTTTTGGCGGCGTTTGCTTTGGCGTCCAGAGTGTCTGAACTTCATGCTCTTGAGAGATCTTCTATGACCTGGAAAGCGGATTGGTCTTGCATTGCTTTTCGGCCCATTCCTGAATTTATCGCCAAAAATGAGTCTGTCCGGTCAGGTCCGTGTGCTCAACGCTCGTACTCCATTCCTGCATTATCAGACTTTGTACATGGTCTCGAGGACGATCTTCTGCTATGTCCGGTTCGAGCCATCCGCCACTACCTTACTCGTACCGACCCCGTTCGCGGCTCTCGGCGCCTGTTATTTCTGTCTCTTCGCCCATCTGCAAGGCGTGACATTACAAAAAATACCATTGCCGCTTGGCTGAAGAAAACCATTAAGTGGTCTTATCAACTGGCCATTGACTCCCCTCCACTGTTGTCTACTGCTTCTTCACATGAAATCCGAGCCATTGCTACGTCATGGCCTTTATGGAAGAACTTGTCCATCCATGACATTGTCCAGTCTTGTGCCTGGACGGCGAACTCCACGTTCACCAATTTCTATCTGAGAGATATGTCACTCCAATCAGATAGTGTGACCACGCTTGGGCCTTTGGTAGCCGCCCAACACGTGGTCCAGTAAAAATTTCAAAAGGGGGGGGGGGGGCGGCATTTTGGATCACCACAGCAAATCAGACAACTTGCTGTATCATCTCATCTCATCTCCCATTCGTATCATATCTGGAAGGAAGAAATAAGTCAGATGGCCAACCGGGGATGTCCATTTCATCGTTTTGAAGGCCTGACACTATGGTGAGTTGTTCAACTTTGCCTTAACTGAGGTTTGCTTGTGTCTTTCAGAAACGGACTTCCTTCTAGATGTCTCAGCTGGGTCACCTGTGCCTCAACTCACAAGACACCCGCTCCAGGCCTAGTGTCATCAGTAGTGAAGAAAGTACAGAGAGTTGAAGAGTGCGCAGCTCACCCAGGGAGCAAGCATGGCAATTCCAACGCATCTAATTTCATCACTCCAAGTATGGTGAGTTGTCCTCAAGAAGCTTGCGGTCTGAGAGTGGTGTGGACTTGGTACCTTCCAAGTTTTGGGCACCGCGTTCCCCTTTACTTACGGTTGGATCAAGGATCTCCCTGTATGCAATGGCTGTGACGGAGATTCCCCCTAGTCATACAGTGTCTACCAAGAGGACCTTCTTGTTGCCTAGGGTGCCCGGGTTTCCTGCGACTTGGTGGAAATGTGTACCACATCACAAGCACAGTTACATGGATGGAGACACTCAGATAAGTAAAACTGTATCAATTCCTTCAATTGCCCTATGAGTCTGAGACCAGGGTTAACTTGATGAGTAATAATGTCTCGAATATATACCCATGTCTGTGTCGTTCCAGCGATTACTAGTCTACCTTGGGAGTTACCACGAGGCCGAGATTCCCGCCTCCATATGTTGGTACTGTGGCATAATTGAAACAGGTTTACGATTTGGGCTACAAATATTAAACATTTATAAACAATGTTTCTATTTGTTACCAAATCAAACCTGTTTCAATTTGATGGACCCTCCCTCCGTCCCCTCATGCCGGCCTTAAACACTACAGGTCTCGGTAATTATAATGAGAATAGAGGGCGAGTATGGCTTGGACTGAGCCTATATAGTAATCCTGCGGGAATGAGGTGGGAGAGCTCTCCTAGGGGCGGACAACTCTCCGCTAGGGGAGCTAACTTTTAGTTTTAAACTTCCGTTTTCTACGTTGTATCATCTTCCTGACGGAGATTGAATGGCATAATTGAAACAGGTTTGATTTGGTAACAAATAGAAACATTGTTTATAAATGTTTAATACTTGTCCTTGTCCAGACTTTCCCGTGTCGGATGCCCTAACTAAACTCAGTACAGCGTGACGTCTCCGTCATACCCATAGAGGGATGTCCCTGTCCTGGCATTGACGTAAAACATCATGATGCCACACATGGGACTTCCTCCTGCTCTCCACCCGGTGCAGACATGGGGATAACACCTTACTCACGACAAAGGGGCCCGCAAAGATCGGTCGCAATTTCTTGCTCTGTCCAACTTTGACGGCTAAGTCCCTACGATAAACCAAGTCCCCCACCTCATAGGTCCGGGATTGGATTTTCAGATCATAGGTACGTTTTTGTCTATTTTGAGTAACCCCAATCCGTTCTCGGGCCAGGCGATGCACTTCCTCCATATGTTTCAAGAGGTTTACTATTTACTAAGTAAGCATCCCCCGTGAACTTTTGCATGTTAACCTCTGCTACTCCCAATAGAATGTCCACTGGCAGAATGACTTCCCTCCCCAACATCAACATGTTGGGAGAGAAACCGGTATCGCGATTCGGCATAGACCGAATAGCCATTCCGATTAATGGGAGGTGTTTATCCCAGTCCATCTGCCTATTCTCCAGGTAACAACGAATCACCTGGAGCAACAGACGATTATACCGTTCCACCTGACCATTGGAACAGGGGCGATAAGGGGTAGTACGAGATTTCGTGACTTCAAAGACCTTGCAAAATTCAGAGAACAGGTTACCGACAAAGTTCCTGCCTTGATCGGTATGCACCTGTAACGGTACTCCAAACCGCACTATGAACCCCTCAAGAAATGCCTTTGCGACGCTTTCCGCCGATTGCTCAGGAAGGGGGCAAATCTCCAGCCATTTAGTGAATTGGTCAATCATCATTAAGATGTAGCGATTTCCCCCTTCCGAAGTCACCAGCGGGCCCAAGATGTCCAGATGGACCCGCTCCATTGGTGCACCTGCATGGAAAGAGCCCAATGCCCCTTTAGGTTTCACTCTCGGTTTCTTGTTGGTGTTGCAAGTAGCACATGTCCGAACATACAGTTCTACGTCCCGAGTCAAATTGGGCCAAAAGAAAGAACGTTTTGTCAAAGCCAACGTCTTATCGCGGCCCAAATGACCCCCAGTCTTTGTGTCGTGCACTAAGCGCAACACTTCAGAACGTAGCTCTGACGGTACTACTAACTTCAACTTGGAAGTCACACCATAGTCCCACTGATAGTACAAAACTCCATCTTTCAGTCTCAGGCAAGAACGACATAGCCACAAATGCTTTGTCACTGGACTGCTCATAAATAGTCTTGATGGAGTTTGTCCGGTTTCCACATGATCAATCACAGGGCGAAGCTGTACATCATTATACTGTTTTTCCCTCATTTCAGATGGGGAGAACAATTCAGAGATGACGTCTAGCGACCCAGGGTCTGGATCTGAGTCAGCCTGGTCATCCAGATCGATGAACAAAGCCCGTACCGCAATTGCTGCCGTACCAGTGGTGGCCAAAGGGATCACATCATCCACATCCTCTGTGAAACGACTCCACTGGTTATGGGCTCTCAGACAGAATTTACATCCCCCACAAGGAAGGAATTCTGGTTGGCTTCCCGCCACATAGCAGTTACATGCGGGTAAGCAGTCTGGGATGCGTGACAATCCATCGGCATTCCCATGAGCAACCCCAGCCCTATGCTGAATGGTCATGTCGTACTGGCTGAGTTCCTCCAGCCATCTAGCCAACTGGCCTTCAATTTGGCGGAATCGGGTCAGCCATACCAAGCTATTGTGGTCCGTATGAATCAGAAAAGGCTTACCCAGTAAATAGTGCCTAAAAGTCCGGGTAAAAGTTACGACCGCTAGAAGTTCTTTACGGGTCGTACAATACCGGCGCTGCGTTGGGGCCAGGTTTCGACTGGCGTATGCTATTGTGCGCTCAACACCACTCTGCACCTGCACAAGTTCTGCTCCTATCGCGGTATCAGAAGCATCGGTGTCCAAGATGAACGGATCATCCACCGTAGGTATGGACAAGACAGGCGCCCCAATCACGGCCTCCTTAAGACCCTCGAATGCCTGTTGATGTCGGCCCTCCCAGCTGAAATGAGCCTTGGGCTTCGTCAAGTCATACAGGCACCCCGCTATCTTCGCAAAATTGGCTACAAAATCACGATGATAGTTTACAAACCCCAGAAATGCCTGGAGTTCTGTACGGTCTGTAGGCACCGATTTTGCTGTCTGTAACTGCAATTCCTGCCCTGCTGACTGTTTTTCCGAGAAATTCTACCTCTCGCCGAAACAAAGAGCACTTCTTCGGTTTCAGCTTCAGGTTATGATCCCGGAAGCGCTGTAATACAAGACGGAGGTTCGCCAATACTCGGTCAAAAGTCCGACCCACCACATCATCCAGGTAGGCGAGCACTTCCTTCCAGGTCAGGCCACGAAGCACAGTCTGCATTGCTCGTTGAAAAGTGGCCGGAGCATTGCAAAGGCCGAATGCCATCCGGACATGCTCGAAAAGCCCATACTTGGTGATGAAAGCGGTCTTATGGCGATCCGCTGGGGCGATCGAGATCTGCCAGTACCCCGCCGCCAGGTCTAGCGTGCAGAAATACTCGGCCCCATCTAGCGCATCCAAACAGTCATCAATTAACGGCAATGGGAAGGCGTCTTTTACCGTAATATTATTTAGGGCTCGAAAATCAATACAATATCGCACTGACCCGTCCTTCTTCCTGATCAAAACTGGGGCAGAGGCCCAATCTGATTTGGAAGGTTGGATGACGCCTACATCCAACATCGCCTGCAGATGTCTTCCCTCCTCCCCTTCAAATCCGCGAGGCGTCCGTCTCAAGCGCTGACGGATAGGACGAGCATCCGTGGTCTCAATATGATGTACAGTGTCAGTGAAATGACATAGATCTAGGTCACCTGTGGAGAACCGGTCTTGATACTCCACCAGGACCTCTTTCACTTTCACTGCCTGTTCCTCGGTTAATCCCTCACAGGATGCCTTGTACAAGGGTACCAGATGTTCTGGTAGGGAATCTATCATAGGAGCGCTATTCACTTGCCGGATACTAGGCTCCCCTTGTTTGGCAACAGTATCAGTGTTCGGGTCGCTGTACACCCCATCCAGTTCCAGCGTTGTCCCGATCCATGCCCCACTAGATATTGTCACCTCATTTGTAGAGGGATTACGCAGGCAAATCGGGACCCTTGAAGCACCCCGAATTGCCATCTTGGGCACCATTATAACTGACTGGTCAATCACAGGCTCCAAGACGTAATCAACTGGCGCGAAACCATGCATCACCCCCTGAACCAACTGGGAGGTGAGCGGAGGAACAGTAACCGTTTCGGCCAGCGTAACCCTACTAATTGACAGTGGTTCCCCTTCCCCATGACACTTCAAGGTCGCGGACACCTTCCTGTCTCCGATAACTAAGACATTCTTATTGAAGTCCACGATACAGTTATTGGCAGACAGAAAGTCAAATCCTAAGAGAAGGTCATCAACCAATGGAGCAACCACGACGTCCCAGGTACAATGAAAATCTAGCACTGACATTGGTACCTGCCTAACTAGCATTCCCATACTAGAGGATCCCTGGAACGCCCCAGTTAACCGAACAGGAGATGACGACAATCCTTGTAACCCCAGTTTAGAGTATAATTCATAACTCATCACTGTGGCCTGTGCAGCTGTATCGACCACTGCCGTGACTGGCGTCGAACCAACTTGCACTGGGATGGTCATAGTCCAACCAGGAGAACGAGATAGAGCAATATCCCGGATCGCCACAGCGGCGGGAGTCTCTGAAACATCTCTCTCTGTCACAGAGCCTCTCCATTTCCTCTGGCCACGGCGACTTACACTTGGGGCTGAGAACCGGCCACCGTTCCCAGCCCTTGAGCGTTTAAAGGACCCTGCGAGTATCGGGTTGGACAATTACGGCTTATGCGACCGATCTCATCACAGCTATAGCACCGCAATTGAGATCTCGCGTTTCTCGTTGACTGTGCACACTGAGAACTCTTGTGTCCCACTTTCCCGCACGTGTAGCATGTAATAGCAGTAGGGGTCCTTGAACTCTGGAGAGACTCCTTCACTTTCCCCTGGATGCACTCCCCAATTAAGGTCTTTATAGTTGTCCTCAACTCCTCACTTAACTGCTTCTCGGTATCAGTTGCCCATATCATAGGCTCTGTATTCTGATCCAGGCCCACAGCCCGAACAGATTTCACAGCCAATGACTTGTGATTGTGCAAGGACAGAGTCACATACTTCAAAGCCTCTTGAATTGTTTGTGGCTCTTTCTCCATTGCGAAGGCAACTGCCTGTCGCTCCCGGCATCCTCGCAAAAATGCTCCACACAAACAGTTTGAATAACACTGTCTGGAGCATCGGGATAGGCATTCAATGCCAAATAGTTGCATTTTTCCGCAAAATCCTCGAGTGTATCATCAGGACCCCGTTCCTCAACCTGCAACCGCCGCCTTATCGCTTGCGGAGGTTCGCGAATACCGTATCGCTTTTCTAAATTCTCCATTAATCTGTCCAAGTCTCCCTTGTCTCTTTCGGATTGCACATGGAAATACTCGATGGCTTTCCCATGCATGCACTCCAAAAGTTTTCGGAGAGCTTTCTTCTTATCCCATGCCCTAATCTTGGATTCCAATTCGAATTTAATTCGAAACGGAATCCAAGTATCCTTTGCGCCAGAAAACACCAAGGTCTTCGGTAGATGTGGGCTACGGCTACGCCTACGATATCCCCTAGTCGACCTACTAGTCCTCGGAGATCTCGATGCACGGGAGTAACCGGAGCCACTATTACATCCACTATCATCAGTATCAGCTTCTGCTCCTGATGGTAAATCATCCGTTGCCGCCAGCACAGGGGCTTGGACTACATTATTATTGATTACCGCAGGGGGCTGTGGTTGAGAATCGTACCTCACCCCCCTATGGCTAAGTGGTGGAGGTAAGGCATACCGACTGGCCGCCTCAGCATCACCTCTAGCAGGAGTCGAAGTCCTTGCATTCCGATGCACACCTATTGATCGAACGGCCTGTGTACCGACTTCTTGACTACCAACCTCCGTCCCTCGAGCTGGACCCGTATGAACGGAAGTTGGCAACCCAGAATTACGAACTGGTCCCCGAATACCTGGGGGATTGCCATGACCATAAACACTAGTCGATGGCATTACGCTCATAAGTCCATTCATAAATCTAGTCTGGGAGTTGTCCAGCACAGCCGTAGGGACAGTGGTATCCTCCAATATTCCCTCATCGGCATGTTGCTGAGCCGGCTCCTGCCTTGGCTCTTGCTGAACAACCTCGCCGACCGGAAAGGTATTATTTAGTGGATTTAATTCCACTCCTGCACGTGGAGCATTCACAGGTGCAGGTGGCGCATTCACCTGAACATGATCACTCGACTGAACCGAAACTGCGTTCAACCGAGCATGGAAATCATTTACTGGTGCAGGCGATGGCGTTACTGGAACCGGAACTGCATTCAACCGGTTTGGAACCTCTTCCCTACCCCTTCCCGTTAACGGAGGTGTGTCAGCATTATCTACTAGGTCCGCCTGACGAGCGTCCCTTGTCTGTTCAGAGGTTACCTGTAATGAACTCTCTGATGCTCCCCCACGTTGGTTACTTAATAATGCAACGACAATTCTTATATCGGAACCCATTTGTTCTACTTTACCATCCACTTGACCTACTTTGTCATTCACTTGGTCAACTTTATCATCCACTTGACCTACTTGCGTGTTTACTTGCTGACCTAATTGTTCAACCTTAATATTCACTTGGGTCAATTGACGCCCTTGAGCAGCTCCGGAATCCTGGGTTCCGCTCGGTTTCCGCTTGGCATGCTCCATGGTTTCCGCCCAGTTTCTGTCCAGTTTACAATTTGGAAACTTAGTCGGAAACTAGGTGGACACGGTCTGTTTCCAACCTGTTTCCGCTTATTTTCCGCACAGCTCTATTTGGGTATTTCATATTTCCAGCCCGTTTCCGCGCTGTTTCCAGTGCGGAAACCAGTGTTACAGTTTCCAACTGGTTTCAATCCTGTTTCCGGCCCAGATTCCGCATAATTTCCGCTACGGAATCTTGGCGGAAACAGCTTGGAAACTGTAACACGTCCACTATTCCGCACCTCCAGAATCCTGGGTTCCGCTCAGTTTCCGCTTGGGTGCTCCATGGTTTCCGCCCAGTTTCTGTCCAGTTTACAATTTGGAAACTTAGTCGGAAACTAGGCGGAAACTGGTTGGAAACCTTTTAAGCACGGTCTGTTTCCAACCTGTTTCCGCTTATTTTCCGCACAGCTCTATTTGGATATTTCATATTTCCAGCCCGTTTCCGCGCTGTTTCCAGTGCGGAAACCAGTGTTACAGTTTCGGAAACTAGGTGGACACAGTCTGTTTCCAACCTGTTTCCGCTTATTTTCCGCACAGCTCTATTTGGATATTTCATATTTCCAGCCCGTTTCCGCGCTGTTTCCAGTGCGGAAACCAGTGTTACAGTTTCCAACTGGTTTCAATCCTGTTTCCGGCCCAGATTCCGCATAATTTCCGCTACGGAATCTTGGCGGAAACAGCTTGGAAACTGTAACACGCCCACTATTCCGCACCTCCAGAATCCTGGGTTCCGCTCAGTTTCCGCTTGGGTGCTCCATGGTTTCCGCCCAGTTTCTGTCCAGTTTACAATTTGGAAACTTAGTCGGAAACTAGGCAGAAACTGGTTGGAAACCTTTTAAGCACGGTCTGTTTCCAACCTGTTTCCGCTTATTTTCCGCACAGCTCTATTTGGATATTTCATATTTCCAGCCTGTTTCCGCACTGTTTCCAGTGCGGAAACCAGCAGAGTGTTACAGTTTCCAACCGGTTTCAATCCTGTTTCCGGCCCAGATTCAGCATAATTTCCGCTGCGGAATCTTGGCGGAAACAGCTCGGAAACTGTAACACGTCCACTATTCCGCACCTCCGGAATCCTGGGTTCCGTTCAGTTTCCGCTTGGCATGCTCCATGGTTTCCGCCCAGTTTCTGTCTTGTTTCTGTCCAGTTTACAATTTGGAAACTTAGTCGGAAAGTAGGCGGAAACTGGTTGGAAACCTTTTAAGGACGGTCTGTTTCCAACCTGTTTCCGCTTATTTTCCGCACAGCTGTATTTGGATTTTTCATATTTCCAGCCAGTTTCCGCGCTGTTTCCAGTGCGGAAACCAGCAGAGTGTTACAGTTTCCAACCGGTTTCAATCCTGTTTCCGGCCCAGATTCCGCATAATTTCCGCTGCGGAATCTTGGCGGAAACAGCTTGGAAAGTGTAACACGTTCACTATTCCGTACCTCCGGAATCCTGGGTTCCGCTCAGTTTCCGCTTGGGGTGCTCCATGGTTTCCGTGCAGTTTCCATCTTGTATCTATCCAGTTTACAATTTGGAAACTATGCGGAAACTGAGCGGAAACTGGATGGAATCCGGTTGTTTCCACCCAGTTTCCGCCCTGTTTCCGAATTCGGAAACTGGCACATTTCACCCAGTGAATATTCCCTCATCGGCATGTTGCTGAGCCGGCTCCTGCCTTGGCTCTTGCTGAACAACCTCGCCGACCGGAAAGGTATTATTTAGTGGATTTAATTCCACTCCTGCACGTGGAGCATTCACAGGTGCAGGTGGCGCATTCACCTGAACATGATCACTCGACTGAACCGAAACTGCGTTCACCCGAGCATGGAAATCATTTACTGGTACAGGCGATGGCGTTACTGGAACCGGAACTGCATTCAACCGGTTTGGAACCTCTTCCCTACCCCTTCCCGTTAACGGAGGTGTGTCAGCATTATCTACTAGGTCCGCCTGACGAGCGTCCCTTGTCTGTTCAGAGGTTACCTGTAATGAACTCTCTGATGCTCCCCCACGTTGGTTACTTAATAATGCAACGACAATTCTTATATCGGAACCCATTTGTTCTACTTTACCATCCACTTGACCTACTTTGTCATTCACTTGGTCAACTTTATCATCCACTTGACCTACTTGCGTGTTTACTTGCTGACCTAATTGTTCAACCTTAATATTCACTTGGGTCAATTGACGCCCTTGAGTATCAACCTTTTCCTCTATTTCACCTACTCGATCAGTTAATTCCTTAAGATGATCAACTACTGTTTCTACTTCATTCCGAAGACGCTGAACGACTTCTTCCCATTGATTATTCCTACTAGAAAAATCACTAATAAATTTCTGTATCTCGTGGTCCCTGGTGGCCAATTGACTCTCCAAGAACACACGATTTTCCACAAATTTCTTTTGCAATCCACGTAGATGACTTTCTTGAAGTTTTAATTGATACTCCATGAGTGTACTACCTCGCATCTCTACCCCAGTTATGGTTTCATGCAACAACAACTCAAAGGCATATTCCTTTGTAAACTTTGTTGCTTGCAGAAATTCTTCAAATGGAATCAATTCATCTGGTCTTTGGAGAACTACTAATGCATTAGCCCTAGCTGCACCAATACCTTCCAATTGAATCAATTCCTCACTTGTAGCTATTGCTACATTCAATGGCCTTATCTCACCATCTGCCATGTCAAGAATCGAAGTGAGCAGACAAGCCAACGGAAATTATAACCAATATTCTCCACTATATCACCCGAAGCCGTCAAGGTCCTATCCAACCATCAATATATCAACCATTAACCAACCAGGCAACTGCAGAAATCAAATCATTAATTCACTATCCACCACTAGTATCGCCACCGTGTATCAGCCCGACTTAATCCGCTTTAAGTCGGCAAATACCGATGACAGGGATGGGGGAAAGAGAAGAAATAAAAAAAAAAAAAATAAAATAAATAAATAAATAAATAAATAAATAAACAATGTCCACCTGCACTCACCAACCCGTATAACCAGCGTGTGTCCGTTAACTTCCCTCTCCAAGCGATTTAGAAAATACCGATCGGAGATGGGGAGTGAAAAATAAAAATGGAAAACAATGTTGCGTAACTGGTATTTACCAACCAGTACGCCACAATCAGTTACCAAATGCAAACTGGAAAATACCGACCAAGGACCGATATCAGTAACTGGCACTTACCAATCAGTAGAACCAGCATGCATCAGTTCACCTCAATCAGTTACCAAATGCAACCTGGGAAATACCGACCAAGGACCGATATCAGTAACTGGCACTTACTAATTAGTAGAACCAGCATGCATCAGTTCCCCTTAATCACTTACCAATCCAACTTGGAAAAATACCGACTGCGGACTAATGTCGCTAATTGGCACTTACCAACCAGCAAAACCAGTATGAATCGGTTCACTTCAATCACTTACCAATCCAAATTGGAAAAATACCGACTGCGGACTAATGTCACTAACTGGCACTTACCAACCAGTAAAACCAGTATGAATCGGTTCACTCCAATCACTTACCAATCCAAATTGCAAAAATACCGACTGCGGACTAATGTCGCTAACTGGCACTTACCAACCAGTAAAACCAGTATGAATCGGTTCATTCCAATCACTTACCAATCCAAATTGGAAAAATACCGACTGCGGACTAATGTCACTAGCTGGCACTTACTTACCAGTAGAACCAGTATGAATTAGTTCACCTCAATCAGTTATAAAATTTAAACTGGAAAATACCGACCGAGGACTAATATCGCCAACTGGCACTTACCAGTAGAACCAGTATGAATCGGTCCACTTCAATTACTTAACCAATCCAAATTGGAAAAATACCGACTGAAGATGAATCAAATAATTTGATTTTTAAATTGTACTAAATCGAGGAGTTAATAGTGAGTGAGTGAATAGCTTTTAACGTCGCTTTCAACAATATTTCAGCCATATCACGACGAACCAACCAAGCACCACCCAGCCCAGCCAAAGTCAGAATCCGACAGGATCCTTGTCAGAAACAAACCTATCACTAAACCAATGAGCCAATTTACAACCTGAAGATGTTTTAGTCAAGGAACACTACTCTTTTAATCTCCAAGATAATTCCACTAGAATTATAATATAAATAATTTTCAATCTATTCAACCCCTCAAAATTATTTAATAGAAATTTCATTCAATATAATACAATCAAATGTTTTGAATTAGAATCCCTAGCTATTACTATAAAGGTAATGGTTGATCACTATTACAGTATTTGCCAATTCTTCAAACATTTATGCCTACTAGCAGTATCAGAATAAGATTAATTGTTGGCTCTTTAGGTGGATTATACTGTATAAAGGATTTAATTGAGGGCTGAAATCTATCCTAATTAATATGATGTCAATCAAATCACAAAAACACTACCTTGCATACATACACACATTAACACGCAACACAGAAAGCAACACACATGATAAACACACAATGATCAATGAAGGTTTTGTTATGAAATGATATGTGAAATGATTTCACACCACAATACTTCAAATTATAAAAATCAAATAATGCCTATATAGCCAGCATATTAAAGTTTAAGACCATTTTCAACCGGAGGGGTCCACCGAGGCCAGCCCTATATATTTATATTAACTCAAACTTTCCTAATCCCTAACTGCACTATAAATTTAGAAAACAAAATAACAGCCGAATATTATGAACAAAAATAAATAAACTAATTAATTTGGAATTAAAGGCCGATACTCAGTGGACAACAGGAAGCCCGGCGAATCAACTCCCAGACCAAGGGAAACTACTCTTGTAATACACGACTAGGTTTCCCAATTGTTCACATCAAGTGAACCGGTTTACTCATATAAAAATAAACCCCAAATAATCAGGTTCAATACCGCCAAATACGCGACACCGAAATTGCTCCTAATCCAGAGTTTTATTCCGGCGTTTTCTATCCTATCTCAAACAATAATATACTATTCTACCTTCTATATCATAGTTTGAAAATTGAAACTAAAATTGTCCTGCACGGACTGCACGGACTTAACCCGAAAAATTCTGTCAAATTTTCCTAATTATTTACAAATAAATCCACAATTCCCACTAACCGCTAAATTTATCCTTTATATCCGTATGTTTTGCTGTAATAAAACCGGAAATATTAAGCCAATATACCCGTCTAGAGGTTTCAAAAACCGAAAGCTCTCCGCTAAATTATTCGAAATTCAACATGGCGGCCGAAAAGAAAATGTCAGGTTGCCAAACAGCCAAGACCACGTGCGTTTCAGATATCGCCCTACAAGGCTATATTTAATTTTGCAATCAAAATTAGGCTTGTATTAGTTTACTTTGGCACCAGTTGAAGTAGGACCTGGTCCGGGAGAAGATGCGGCAGGCTTACCTGTATAATAGATCTTGCAAATCCCTCCGGCTGTATATCGTACCTCTGTCTAGTACGGCTGGATATGGTCGACTGCCCGAGTTTTAGCATGGACTCCCCGATCTCCCGTTTTCAGCCTTCTGGCTTTTCATTGGCTGAGGGTCTTCGGGATTTTCCGGCCATCTTCGCTGGTTCAACATGATCTCAGCGGCCACTACCACACCGCTTACCAACACATTGTTACTTACCAAGAACAATAGATCTACTTTCAACATGCCATGATAAAACGCGCTCCTGCAATTCACGTGTATTGTCCTCTGATGAGAGCTCACAATTCTCCAGGAATATTCGTAGAAATATCTCCTCGCTCTAGAAAATATGATTGAAGCCGATATTGGGTTAATGCAATAAACGATGGTGTATATTCAAGTATGATATAGCCAGCACGGGGTTCGAATCCAAGTAGGCAGCCATAATATATTTCTGTTTGTCAGTTCATGGTGTAGATATTTCACTGACGAACTGCCATTACTGACGATGTTGGTTGAGCACTCGAAATGATTAAATACTCAATTATATACTGATTGTATACGGTTATATATTAAAAAGTCCATTTTGGAAATTCAATATTTCGAACGCAATTTGGTCATTTCCGCGAACATGAAGTAAAACTAGTCGTTGAGCTGTAACTTTGTTATGTTGCGCTTAATTCCGGTATGTATACATTGGACGTGGTATACTTTAACCCTGACGATACTTGCCTTTGGATAGTCATCATGCACTTAAATGAGAATTGTAAGTACTAAAATCTATCCATTTTAATTAGTCGTCTACTTTGGAGCTTGTCAAAGGTCAATAGTTAACTGCATAGATTTTCTTTTTTGCAGCGTGTAGAGCAAACTTACGCTTGGAATAACTTTGTAATTGTCTCCATATAAAACTTCAGTACAGTTGTTTCATGTATCGGGTCTCAATTACATATGGAGACGTCATAATGTATTCATGCCTACTGTCACAAAGGTCATTTATGCAGTATAAAGTAATAACAGGCGGTCCGTGGGAGTGTCGCTTTTGCCCAGTGAAATTGCCGAGTTATAAACTACTCACATCCCTATGACCGTACGCGGCATCTACCTATGTGATTGAGCCCCGGCACATGAACCACCTGTACTGGAGTTTTATATGGAGATAATTACAAAGTTATTTCAGGTGTGAAATAGTCTCGATATCACGGAATAATGGTAGTTTAGTTTGTTCTACACAATGCAAAAACACAAATTTATGCTGAGTTAATTACTTATTTTTGAGAAGATCTAAAGTAGACGACTAATTGAAAGGGACAGACTAAAGTATGCACACTAGGGGTTATTACCATATAACCCCGGCTTTTAATTATAATAATATACAGATAATGCAAAAAGGTCCAATCACATAGAATAAATTTGACATCAGAAGTGTAACAGATAAATAATATGCGCTCTTGCAAGCTTCACTAAATTTAATTTGGCATTGTTTGATACATATACCGTTTCTGTTCTAATAAGGGACGCTCCTTCGTTTAAATTTCGCTTTTTCCGTCTCCACATCAAACACCCAATCATTGTGAGTCCGAAAACCAGCACGGAAACTCCAACAGCTGCACCTATAGTTGCTGGCATATTAAATTCTTCCTCTCGTATTACATCCGCAGTTGTGTTGTCATGCGTGCCATTCTGGTTTTGTGTAACGGCATCTGTAAATACTGAGGTATAGTCCATGATAGAACAATGTGTCAAAATTGGCAAATATGTTGCATAACATAAAGCATTAGTCATTTTGAAAGATCATTAGCAGGAAATAATCATACCTCATACCGCGTGTTAATTTAAGCTACCCATGCATGCCATGAGGCAAAACAAGAAGTCATTTTTCCAGTCGTTCGTTTTTATCCGAAGGACTATTGTCGTCTCCAGCGACGTCTGTCTGTCTATCTGTTCATAATCGACGTTATCATGATATATGTTGAAGGACTATAGCCATGTTTCTAAATAAAGCTCTTGATGTGTCAGAATTCTATAAAGAACACTGACATTGACATATTTTTCGAAAGCGACTCACATGGTAATATACAGATTTGATGCTATTAGCGTCATATCTACTGTAGGAGCAAGTATCTTTTGTTTTCAGCAGAACTACCGAGACACTTTTATTCAAGTTCATAGTATACAGTATTTAAAAAGTAGATTTTGTGTTAGCATAATACCTCTAAAAGGATTATAGTCAAGCCTTCTAAATTCATGCTACATATGCAGCAAAGCGAGGGACGAGAAACCTATCACTGCCCTTGATCTATTTTCTCAAGATTAATTTTTTACGGAAAATGTTTGAGCTATCTTTTCGAAGTCTACACAACGAAAACAAATGCTCACTGACCTGGACAGTGGCACGACAGTCATATTTTTCTTTCTCAAATTGTATGGGGTATGCTGTTAAATGATATCGCTTTAGCACAAATGTAATCTGCTTATTGATCATGCATCTGACCTTGATCTATTTTTTAAGTTGAACGTATAAGGGGTTTTTATCAATTGATACTTACAGAAAGGATGGAAGAGGTATATAATTGAATTTTCCTTTGACATTGACTGTCACACTTGCGTTGGCTGTGTAGATATTTTCCTGATCATCTATCACCGTACACTGGTATATCCCAGAGTTTAGTAATTCGGATTCGGAAATCAGAAATGTCCTGTTGTAGAAGGATATTCAATTAATGTAATGCTATCGTCCTCAGATATTCATTACTGTTCTTGAGAAACGTAAAAATAGCTATTAGGGCATAGAGCAAGTCCTGGACTATTCCTTCGAATGAAGTTCCGTTGCAACTTTCTTGGGGCGACTTGATTTTTATCCAAAAAACACTTCATGGGTATTCTCTCTTCACATGCAAATGTGACCATATTTTTACTTGCACATTAATTGGAAATGCACGACACAGATGATGTTCATTGATTTAACCTAAAAAAATCCTTAACAAACACACCATAATGCAATATTTTATGCAGTACTTGTTAATCTAGGTTCTCAGTTCCACTTTTTCACTTGTTCCTAGCAACAGGATGTCTCGCTCCTATTTAAGATGACGCATTGTAAAATGGGTTAAGTTGATCCTAAACACCCTGACTCATAGCAGGCTAAACGTCTGACGTAATCACGAAGAGTTATCTTCTCTGTTATTGTTAAATGAATGACCGCTATTCTTCCGTGAATTTCCAGATGTATGTGCAAGGGGGAACGTAGGAACTTTGCATGCGAAGAGAGAATACTCATAATACCCAGGGGTCCAAGACCGCAATTTGATGAAAAACTCAAAAGTCTTGCTGTAAAAGGTTGCTGGGCATGAATAGTTTCCATATATACATAGTAACAAAATGTAGATGGACAACCATGTAAACTAGCTACTGGGAAGTTTTTATTGGCTCAGAAAGTGATGACGTCACAGATACATGTAATCCCAAAACTTCCAAATTTCGTCACCCCCTCCTGCAAAGGAGGCACCATGACATTAAAATAAAACAAACATGCATGCTCTGGCCTGATAGCTTACTGCAGTGTGGTCTTATCTAGCCTAATGTTGAAAACAAGATTCAGAAGGCCGATATTAAATTCAAGATGGCGTCCATGCTTTGTCATATTCACCGTTTGTCATTGGCCTTTTTCATCATTTGTCATTCATTTAATATATATATTAAAAAAAATTATATAAGCATATATGGTAAAATACTGTTCGTAGACGACACAATCTTCCAGCTGCTGTGAACTTTTTAATATTTGGCTCTAATAGCTATGACGTCACAAAAAAAGAAAAAAGGTATCACTTCTTTTCGATATATTTTTTTTATGTTTTTTTCTTCCTTTCTAGCATTTGATTCTACAGATACGTATTCTAAATTCACAAACACCTGCGGCAAAATATGACGAGAAGCGTAAATACTTTATTCCAAAGTATACCTCGTGCAGGATAGCATAATTATAGCTATTATTCACAGAGTACATGACCAGGATCATGCGAATATAGCCAAGTCGATAAACAGCATGCCACGGTGGGCTGCAGTATGATGTTTTCCTGTGTGTTTCTTGATGATAAAGTTTGCCTGGAATTGAGTGACAGACAGCCTCACTTTATTGTAAATTTGAACCATTATGTACCGGTAACCATTATGCTATCTGTCGAGGATTATTCAAATAGATTCAAAATGAGCCTAAGATGATCAGCTTTGATGTGAAACCTCTCAGCTCCTACAAGTATCTGCTTCAAGCTAAGAATGATCACTTGATTTAGACGAATAACATTTTACAACACGTGTTTTGAAGGACTCCATGTTTCTGCCATCTTGAATGCCCCAATAATTTATTCTCTTGAGGATTATGCAGATAAGCTCAAACTAGGTTTATTAATAGATAGATGAATTTCAGTTAAAAAAGCTTGACAATTTTACTGTCGGCTACATGTCTTGAACATGAAAAACATGAGCAACATGAAAATATGAGTTCCATAATAGCCCACATAGTTGCAATTTTCAATTTAACATTTAGTTCTCAGCTGAAGATTAAAATGAGCATAATTTGATACACTATGGTGTGGATCTGACTCTGACTTGAAAAAATAATACAATAAGGAGCAAAATGAAAAAAAAAATTGGGTGGACTACTTATGGCCGTCATTTTGAATTACACTGATAAACTGTAATAAACTGAAGACTAAGGAAATACATTGAAAATGGGTGTAAGGTGACAGGCTTTGATGTGAGACCCTCAGTTGTAAACGTCCACACAATAAGCTAAGACGAATGCTTCACATTATGCGAGCTATTTAAAAAAAGCGGGATTTACAGATGCACATGACCGTCATTTTGAATTTGACCATCATATCTTAATCTTAAAGAAATGCATAGATTCAAAACTAACGCAAGGTATTGAGCTATGATAAGAGTACCATCGGTTTTGATATATTTGAACAATGAGCTAAGAATAATTCACTGAATCATAGGAGTAACATGAAAAAGGCTGATTTTAAGATGACCACTTGACCGCCATTTTGAATTTGACCATCGTATCTTAATCTTAGGAAAATGCAGATAGAGAGAGAGAGAATTACGGTTTAATGTCGTGTTCAGCAATATTTCAGCTATAACGAGAGTCGAAACTGACGCAAGGTGTTGGGATATGATAAGAGATCCATCGGTTTTGATAAATTCGAACAATGAGCTAAGAATAATTCGTCAAAGTATACGAGTAACATGAAAAAGGCTAATTTTCAGATGACTCCACATGACCGTCATTTTGAATTTGACCATCATATCTTAATCTTAGGGAAATGCAAATAGATTTAAAACTGATGCAAGGTATTGGGCTATGGTAAAAGGTTCATCGGTTTTGACAAATTTGAACTATGAGCTAAGAATAATTCATTGAAGTATAGGTGTAACATGAAAAAGCCTGATTTTCAGATGACTCCACCTGCCCGCTATTTTAAATTTGACCATCATATCTTAACCTTAGGGAAATGCAAATAGATTCAAAACTCACGCAAGGTATTGGGCCATGATAAGAGGTCCATCGGTTTTGACAAATTTGAACTATGAGCTAAGAATAATTCATTGAAGTATAGGTGTAACATGAAAAAGCCTGATTTTCAGATGACTCCACACGACCGCCATTTTGAATTTGACCATCATATCTTAATCTTAGGGAAATGCAAATGGATTCAAAGTTGACCTGCATGTAATATGTTGGTCTATGATTAATAAAGATCCATCGATTTTGAGAAAAAAAAACCAATAAGCTGAGAATAATGCTTCGAATTATACAAGCAAACTGGAAAAGCGCGATCTTTTATGTTGGCCCCATATGAGCGCCATTTTGAATTTAACCGTCATATTTTGACCTGAAACTATGCAAATAGGTTCAAGGCTTGTTTTTTCTGTTGAAATGACAAAAATCGCCAATACCACATACATTTGACCTAGCCTCAACCTCTATTCCATCAATAATATTCCACTGGCAAACAAGTAGATGTCGAAAGACATGCAATGAGCTCCATGAAAAACAGGGACTTTCGATTATTGGCTCATGGTCTATATTTCTAACGCTTTCCTTTTACCTTTTTTCTATTGAACCCATACTCACTAATAGCGGTTTCACCTGAAATAATCTCCTGGAAACAATTGGTTAAGAATACAAGGAACAAGTATCGTACACAGCTTTAGATTAACCTGTCCCCTAATTGGGATTATACCAGCCTCGTTAATGACGATTTTAGCTATAAATAAATATTTCATATTAAAAGAGACTAACAATCGTAAATTTGAGATGGTCCCGGATAAAAAAAGTATTCCTAAATAGCTAGCACACTAGTATTTTCGCAATATGTTTAGGCCTTGGGAGTGACTGTTATGATTATATGATGGTTTTGATACCCAGTAGCTCGAAAATACCCTGACATCGATATAACCTACATTTCTTCCTGAAATCTTCAAACTAGAGCACTCAAATTTTCGATAATATATCACTATGCCATCGCTGGACATCTCATACAGTTAATACACTTTGGCTCGGTAATTTAACCTATAAAAAACTTTGAAAATTGAAAAAGTGGGGAATTTTGATTTTCAGCCGACATTTGGAAATGACCCCTAAGTGACGTCACCCTATTAACATTAAATCGAATATTTTGAATTCAATATATTCACTGATCAATGGTAATTGTATTTATGCCTCATAATAGACATCCAAGTACACAACAGGGAACTTATTGTTATTTGCATAACCCTTCCCCTATCTTCTGTAGAACCAAGGTTTTATCAGGGAGAGTTCTATTGTAGCCTATAACAAGCTTCCAGTAGCAAGTTGGCGGAGTTGTCCATGTACAAAGTGTTACTGGGTATCTACAGAATATATTTAAACCCAACAACCTTTTACAGCAGGACTTTTGAGTTTTAGCCCTCTGGCCCCCTGGGTATAAAGTACATTTTGTATTAAAATTGGGTTACCTCCACAAATTGGCAACCTAAGGTCCATTCCTGAGATTGGCCCATGGCTTATTTTTCGAATTCCTTTCCGTAATAAGGTTACCGGGGAGAGCTCATTTCTTGCAAATTGTCAAATATATGGAAAAATACTATTGACAATAGCTAAGCGCATCCAGTGATACCTATTCTTTTATTACGTTATCGCGGTTAGGCATCCATAGTTGGTTCAAGATAGGGCTATACCTGTTATCCCAGACTTCTGACGTGATTTCTTCCCCGTTATGGAGCCATGTTATATTGGAGATTGATATTCCTCGTCTCACGTAAGCGTTGCAGTACAACTGAAGTCGCTGGCCTTCCACGATTATCTGGTCTGGCGGTACTATTGCAGCTGTAGATAGCCCTAAAAGAGATAGAGGTAAATGCACTGAAATTGGTGCATAGCGTGTCTTTGTATTTAGCACCTCAAAACAATACCCATAAAATTATAAACATTTTAAGTTCACCTCCTTTTGTGGTACTTCATGTTCAGGGATATAGTTTCTTCAATAATACTAGCCATAATGCAAACTGTGGTATGCATTTGTTAACCCCACAAGGCCTGAGCGATTTGGGTCAGTCCCAGCCTCGGGGGTCCATTTCGACCCGGTCCCCCGATGTATCAACGTTACCCCTTCGGATAATAGTTTGAAAATTTCCATACTATATATTTTGCTCAAACTCTACAAGAGAAAAGTGTTAAACAAATCCAAGATAGACGCAAAGATGGCCGCCAAACAACATCAAAGAGGCGTCGTTGTATTCGGAAATCACTTTTCCCTTATTTTTGGGCCGATTTCCGATTTTTGTATTTTTCAATATTTTCGCTTAAAAGCTAATTAATATAGATAAAATTGGTTTTGGATGCCATTTTCGGCAAGATAAATAGCGAAAAATTGAACACAAAAGACAAAACGCACCTCGTTGCCGCCATTGTGAATTTTTTCATGATTATTTGACCTTAAGATTAAGAAAATAGCCTCAAAATGACGCCAACATGATTCGCAGAAGCGTGAGAAAATGTCAGCTCTCTTGGTCCCTCGGTTCCGGTAGGCGGGTCACAATACTCCCAGGTCAGATAGGGTTAATCTTCGTTGCAGTAACCAGAATAGATGGTGTTTCGACCTAGCAGTTTCTCTTTTTATAGAGTTAGTCCTTTACGTTTGTCATACCTTTACTATAGGAGTTATACAGTTACTGAGGGATATTCGCAGCTTTGAGGTAAGAATGAAACTCCTCTAATTCAAATGAGAAATATGTTCTATAGGAAGGGAAAGAAAATTTATTCAAACGTTAACCCATGCTGTAATGTCGAGTGCTACCTGACATTTGGGCGATTAATCACCAAAATAACTCACAAAGACTACAATTGATGCCATAAAATCCGGGCCGGCAAAGACATTGTCCGTATAGTGTGTGACAAAAGCTGCTCTCGTCACATAGGCAGTCTTGCTTACAGCGTGGTCCATATCTGTTTTCTGGGCAGCCTGCAAACAGAACGTTGAGTATCGTGATATTGCATTTTAATTGACTGTCATGTATTTATATAGATTGCAAAGAGTTTAGACATAAAGAGAACAGGAATTCCGATGGTGACTGATCTAGAAACAAATTCTACGACTAACACAGGCTTCATATGCTACAATCAACCGCTAACCCTCGTCCATAAATAAACTCCGCGTCATTGTTATCAAGACTTTTGTGCATCACATGATACATGCCCAATCCAATCCATACTAGTATTGGAAGATTAGAAAACCCATTGTCTTTTATTGGGAGGTTATAATGGCCCAAAGCTGGGTAGTGGATGTTAAACCTGACGAATTAATAATCGGGGGTATATTCAAATTCAAACTTACCCTCTATATCCACTCCCACAGTAACCATGAAATTGTAACGAATAATCGAGAAGTTGCAGGAAACAGTCGAAGACGGGCCCGATAACAATACGGGACTCACTAATATTAAAGGGAATCTGTCCGTAATCCAGGTTTCGTTGAAGGGATAGGAACGAGACAAGGGAGCAGTTTCTGTAATCGTTGAGACGTCGATGAGGTTATGTTCTTCCTCTTGGTTTCCGTTAGTTTCCTGGCTACACCGTCCTTGTAAGAACTGATTGAAGAACGGCTTCAATAGTTCAATCTCCTTGCCATGGAGATACATGTCAACTGTACCTGCGGGAATAAATATGAGATTATTCGTGTGCCCGCAGCATATAATTTCATGAAATATCCTATGATTGGCATGGTTGATAGCTAAAAGCTGCTGCGATTGTATAATGATTCATGATACATTTATTGGCACGTGTTCGTGAGCCCAAAAACTGATATACATTTATTGGCACGTGTTAGTGAGCCCAAAATCTTATGCTATGTATGGCTTGTCACCCATCTGAGCAGTTTTCACGCACCCACAGGCATATCTCGTTGTATTGCGAAGACTATGAACACGATCAACATATTATTATTTCAAAGCTTGTTTCTCTGGCATTTCAAATATACCAATATACTGACTATGCACCGCCAAAAACAAGGTACTTAAATACGTTTTTTTACCTCAATTCTAGATAAATGAGCTTACACCAAGAAAATTCAAGAAAAGTTTTCTTAGTTTGTTCCATTTTGTCAAATTTATCTTATTTTAATAGGGTTTGAAGCCGCCATTTTCAAGATTATGTTTACTCCAACAATTATCGCGAATTATGTTGGTATCCCCATACATTTTTGAGAAAACGAGCCTGTCAGTAGATCTCAGGAAACGAGCTTCTCAGGTGGATGAGAGTAGTATGTTGCTAAACTTTTTCAATGAACTGAACGAAATTGTCGCGAATGAACTTTACTTTTTTTTCTCGTGTGGATTTACAGACAAACATCAACAACAACAACAAATTGGGAAAAAGTAAATTGAATCCCTTGGGGCTTCTGTTGGTGAAAGTGTGAAACTCCCGATCCGTTTGGCCAATTTTGTCTACCTGGAAAGTCAATTAGAAAGTAAGTTGAAGACAGCTACCTTGGTTTAAAAGCAAATATAAAAAAAATCAAATCCTCCGCCCGCATTAGTTAAAATATGTAGAATAATTTCTTTAATTTCCGTTTTGCAGCTTTGTGGGTATATTATGAATACAGGGGTAAAAGCGTTCGGTGTCCGGTATTTTCACGTGTAATATCGTTCTATTAGCGTTTGGAACGCGCTTCAAAACGTGTTTTATACTGGTTTCCTTTGCTTTTCAAAGAACACGTTTAATCATCTGTCGGCTCATTTATCATTCGTTTCGCTTGAAACGCGTTTTGGGTTTATTGAGAAATAAACATTACCGTCAATACGTTACTTTGTCGGGCGCATATTCTGTTTGCAATATATTAGTACAACGAATGTCCTCAACCCTGCTCCTTCAACCAGCAAAGCAACAACCCTAGGCGACAGGAAAACGTGCACCTATTGGTTCCGGCGACAAGTTCGTGGTAATACACAACGACGCGGCATTGTCAAAATGGATGCTCGATACCTCCTAATGGACCAGAGATTACAGTACCGACCAGATTAAAAGTTCTACGTAACGCATTAGGAATTAAGTTCGAGCACGTTACAATTCACAGCATGCCCGTTAGTAACCTGCTAACGCGGCCTTAGAATGCGTTAGGAGAGCGTTACAAGCAGGTTAGCTGTGAACAACGAGCGCGTTCGATCGCTAATTTAGCTGTCTCGTAGGCTTTTCGAGCGCGTTACATTGAACAATAACTGAGTTAGAAATTTGTAACGACCCCTCATCTCCTCGACAACGCCTATTTCATAGTAATGCATATATACGGTATATATGTACTTGAAAATGAAGCTAACCTTAAAAACTATTCAGATAATTTTTTTTAGTTCACCGAATGACGGTCAACGTTCATTTTTGACCGTCGGATGTTGAGGTAATCAACTTACCCTTCCGGTTAGATTTTGCTTGGTGAACTTATTATCTATTTGTACTTGAGGTCATATTGAGCCCAACTAGTAGTCACATTGAAATACCTATGGCCATGTCATTATGTAGGAGTTAAGGCAATTAAAAGTACTTGTTTTAGGCGAAATTGTTCGGCGATAATGTCCGGCTCCTATCTAATAACTCAGCTAGGATTTTTTTTGCTTTATTTGCAACTCATGTACGGCATATTTTCCCAACCGAAACAAACGAAAATAGTCCTTGAGCCCTGGGGCATTGTTTCCGTTCACTCTGTCGAGTCATTTAGGTTATTAATCTTCTCTCTGTTCAACCTAACGCTCTCGAATGAGTGTTGTGATGATTACACTGTCTTGCCCTTTGTCCAACGTAACACACTCGCAGAACGAAGATATAGACAAACTCGACATGAAGAGGTATATATTCATGTATCGGATACTACTAGTAACTCAAATTCGACTGGATTTATTTTCAGTTTCGACTGTAATCGAATTTATTTGCCTGTCATATTTATTGAAACGAGGACAACGAACTAATTAATTCTAGCATTTTCTATATTATAGGACAGCGAGATGTATGCCTCAATGATTTGGCTGACAACATTCTGCGATGACGTTATGTCAAATAAATTGCAGGTTGCAGTAACCTGCATGCCAGTTTGTCCGAGTGCGTTATGTTTAACAAAGAGCACATTAATGACCCCCGCTGTCAGATCTAGTATCGTGACAATTTCTCGTTCTGTCTTTTTCCCCTTTTATATTTCATCTGTCCACCTTCATTGATAAGTATCTTATTCACTCCCTTCAGGCCTATCTGATGAAGGGAGGGGAGACTAAGGATTAGCTGTGGCTACTATTAATATGAAATGGCGAAAACCTTCTCATTATATATGGGCCGCATCTATTTACCTCATTATCAGAAACAATGGTAATGATCTTGCAAAATTATCTGAGCACATCCGACACACGGGTTTGGTTATGACTCTGATCGCCTTGTTAGGTCATATCTATTATCTGTCATGACCGTATTTTAGGAAGGATCAAAATCATTCATTCATAAACCTGCGCAAGATACATAGATATGAGGCGATCAGATTTGAGAAAATATACCAAGGTAAACTTTCATCGTGTTAATGGCAGTCTGAGTGGCTGATAAGCTCTGCATAAAAGGGAATAATATCCGATAATGTCCGGCTACTATCTAATAACCTAGCTAGCATATTCTTTTCCTTATTTGCAACTCCGGTATGACATATTTTTCTCAAGAGAAACATATAAAAATTGATATTGTGTCCCGAGACATTATTTTTAGTTCACTTTGACAAGCCATATGCGTTATTAACGTGCTCTTTGCTCTACCTAACGCTCTAGGATAATTGTCGTAACTATTACACTAACGTGCTCTTTGTCCAACGTAACGCGCTCGCAGAACGAAGATGGACAAACCCGACATTATAAGATATATCTTGATGTTTCGGATACCATCAGTAATTCTAGTTCGGGGGCAATTATTTTTAGTGTTGATGCAATCAAATTTATTAGCTTGTCATCGCCATTAAAACGCAGATGTCAAACTAATTAATTATTTCATTTCCTATTTTCCAGTTTACGCAGTGGTTTGGCTGGTCATATTCGTCCCACGAGTACGTTAGGTCGGACAAAGCGCACGCTAGTATAACCAGCATGTCAATTTCTCCGAGGGCGTTTGGTTGAACAAAGAGTACGTTACAGACCCCCGTTGTCGCGTCTGGCAGCTGCTCGACCTGCCCATTGTCCGAGCGCGTTACATAGAATAAAGAGAACGTTAGCAGACCGTTAGACGTACGTTAGGAATTTTCGAGTGCGTTTGGAAGCATGTTAGGCCTCCCACTGTGCGCATTAATTTGAAGCGCGTTAGTCCGTTAGGTGAACCCGTTAGGCGAACCATTAATCTTGTCGGTACTGTACTTCAGGGTTGTCACCGCGAATCAGTAAACTCAAAGATAAGCATTTAGACATATTAAAATACATGTATACGCCACAGATGTTTATTTCATAGCACAGAGAATAATAATAGCGGCTGTGAAAAACCCTGCCACGATGGCTCCTTTGTCTGGGTAGCGTGATTTAAACGAAACGGAAAACGCGTTCAAGGAACGCGGTTATTAACGCGCTGATAAGGGAAACGGTTTCTGATGAAAGAAATATGCATGAAATCCTGAGCGATATTGAAAGCGTTTCATTTCCTATAATCGTTTGGAACGCGTTTGTAACGCGTTTACATTTAGTTCTGTTCGCGTTCGTTAGGTCAAACAAAACGAAAATAAGCGGGCACCGAACGCTTTTGCCCCTGCTTATCTTTATGTTGACAGACGCTAGTTTCATCGATCACTCCTCGTATATTACTTTCATATTCCCAAAAAGGATATAAAACAAACCGACTGTACAGTTGGTCGATCTTTTTGGATGTGGATTTGTGCAATGCTATATCGTTTGGAGGGTGTATTTAAGGTCATTGTTTAAAATATCGAAACTTATGCACCACCAGCAACTAGCTTAACCATGGCGGTAAAAATTTCTCCATGAAAATAAATTTGGAGACAAATTAAATTAAATTAACATTATTGCTGGAGATTTCCTGATTAATCCTTTGTATTGGCAGACAGACGAGCGAATATTTGTCACTCGTATTAATGTTATTAAGGCTATAATTGCACATAAGCACACCTGTATTCATCAATACAATCTACTACTGAAGAAATGTGCAATATATATATTTATTTTTCTCGTAAATTTTGACCCAATTGGAGAACAAGCCCTCGAGGGAATCCGAGGGCAGAAAGCAAACCAGACGAGGCCAAGAAATCAAAGAAAATTTATTTATGGCAGCGATTGAAAATATAAATACCACTTAAGATAAATTATTTCGCTGACATTCAGTTATCAATATATCGTTTATCAGATTCTCTATTGAAGACCCCTAAATGCCAGAAATACCTGACGGTGATATATAACTTACAGTTTGCATGCACGTCGACAGCTACCTCTATCACATCCTTCGTGCTAATGCTTTGCAGGATCGTTAGCTTTATGGCATCTCATGTAGACTATAAGAAAAATCACATTGAAATGCAAATATACGTAAAATGCCATTTATAATTTTACACTAGATTCGAGGCACACCCAATACTTTTAAGGAATATTGCGAATAGTACCCTAATATTGATTTATTTCTCAAACAATATATTTGTATCTCACCTATTTGATTAGACTGGATTTTGAAAAAAATGGGCTTAGCAAATGGTGCATTTTAGATAACGGCTGGCAAACAATCGTATTGTGGAATCTGTGGTATACTGAGTTAGAATCAGGTGTTTGTCGGATTCATTTTGAGTTTTAAACAACTATCAAAAGGAGTGCCTGTCTCGGAAGTAAGAGGCGATATTGTGAGAGAGAGGATGTCATCGTTGGTGTCGGCGCCCCTCTCTGCAAACGATAAGTTTTTCGGTGTATGGTTTTTGGTCTAACAAATTCCAAAGAAAATGAAGAAATAATGCATGAAAAAGAAATAAAAATATGGGAGGAGGGTATTCCACTGGGGGGGGGGAGTCAGTTATGGTAGTACCTCCAGGGGATTCTAGGGGTGATCCAATGATAGAATCTTATGATAATGTTTTTTATTCAACAAAAGTGCACATGTACACCTGTACATAGCAAGTTTGCTGCAGTTGTCAGCTGTCGCTGGATGATTATGAAACTTATGATTAGAGGATGTACCTGTGCTATTTATGAGATGGAATATTAATCTTTGTTCAAATTATCGCAAACGATATTAATTTTTGTTATCAAACTTGTATATGCACTCCTGTACATGTACATAGACAGTTTTCTGTAGGTGTCAGCTGTCAATGGATTGGTATCCATGTTTCTTATGAATAAATGATGTGCCTGTGCTATTTAAGAGAAGAAATATTATTTTTTGACCAAATTATGGAAAATGATAAGGTTTTTGTTTTGTAAAAGTGTACATATAAAGTCAGGTGCCTCTGAATGATTAAATTGGATCATTGCATTTCATTGGATGATTTTGAAACTTGGTACACATGTTTCATACGATTAGAATATGTGCCTTTGTTATTTATGAGATGAACTATTAAATTTTTACTAAATTATGAGGGTTTCGACTTAGTAATTTGCCAATGATAGTATGTACACCTGTACATGGAAAGTTTGCTGAAGCTGTCAGCTTTCATTGGGTAAGTTTGACACTTGCTACACATGTTTCATATGATTGGAGGATGTGCATATGCTATATACGCGACATGAAATATTCATTTTTGTCCAAATTATCGGCGTTTGGACTTCATAATTTTCCAACGATAAGGTTTTTGTTAGGCAAAAATTTACATGTACACCTGTACATGGAAAGTTTGCTCTACATATATGCTTTTAATACTGCTGCAATGGATCGCCCTACAAGAACGCCTGCTGTTTTCGCGAAATAAAGTTGTGGTAGTATAACAGCAGTTTAATTCAACGACTGCCTTCGGCTTTTTTTAATGATTTTACAGACTAGAACATTGTGCTGATATATGACAGTAACACATTATAGATAATACTCCTTACCTCCTCACCAAACAGTCTCTCGTGACTCCAGAACGAAGGAAAATTGGGAGCTACCAATTCCTGAATCGGTAGCGCGTACACGTGAAATAAATTATTCATGTTGGCTATGTTCGGTCTCGGCTAATGACAAATATAAATGCAAGATTCACTCGCTATTGGTGTACTTGGTATGATGATGGTGTCAGATTTCCTTGGAATATTAGCATGCCCTCTGTTTGACGATTACACTTTAGGACATTATTTGAAGATAACTTTTTTTCTGGATTTCAGGATGGGGGTACCATTTGGAAAAAATTACAATAATTGCATTATGAATGTTCTATAGAACAAATATGAGTATATACAAGGATCGGCCATTTGAAAATTAGTGGAAGCTCTGGTGAAGTTTGCCAGAATGAAACTTAACCTCATTGCCGCGTTCGTACGAAACCGCATACCACGAATAAGAGTGTAATAGTTCAAACTCTGGTGTGACTAAACGAGGAATATCCATGCCTAGCATTAAAGGTGAATGAATGAAATTACGTATCAGACTACTAAATAAAATGAAATTCCGTTCCATTCACCCCTTTTAGACAACCTCTCACAAAAAGATTTTTTCTTCATATTGTCCAGCCGTTGTTGCGATGAATATTTAAAGCCTAGTGGTGAGACCATTATGGCATGTGTTCAGTTCCGTTGCGAGATTGATTTCTATTCAGGGTCTAATAAATTACTGCTCAGAGGGCCTAGTTTGATGCCTGTGCACCGCTTTTCCAAAGTAGTATAAAGCTAAATTATGACATCATGTGTACGAGTGCGCATCACTCGAAACTACTTCTTGTAGAAATATGGAACTCTAGATTTAATTAGGGAAACGGCCTTCTTTCGTTCATTTTTCCGTAAATATTAATTTTTCAGTTGTCTGAGTTGTGCATTCTAAGATGACTTATTATGCATAGAGGCCAACGCCTCATGAGCATATTCAGTCGACAACCCCAACTACTTCATGGTGTACAGCACAGTATTCTCAGTGGAACCTGTTGTTGTTTGTGAGAAAAGTAACCTGTTCACTCGATTAATTAAATTTAAGCATATAAGCAGATTATTTAAAAATTAGAATTGGACTCACGTTGCCTGTCAGTAGTTTTCCGTTCGGCATCACATGACATTGCTCTGGGTCTGTGGCCAGGAGAACATGAGCGAACAATAGCCATGAGAGGAAGAATCTTATAATTTCTGTTGAAAATAATGGCGATATATGGTACACATTAATCAGTAAGTTAAATTAAATATAATTAGTATTCAAATTTTTGAAGTATCTATTTCGGACAAAACTGAATAATTCAAACAACGTATCCGATATGGAAACTACATGTAAATGCATTTCTCACACAGCTCCCCAAACCCTCAGCATTTTCCCGTTTGTTCTCCGGATACGCTCCAACACTGATGCTTCGGTAAACATGAAGATGGCAAGCTTAATAAGCTAGCTTCCAAATATGAATCCCAAACTGTTCCTGAGCAACATCTCATCTAATTATCTGGGTTGTGGAATTTTGTTTCTGTCGACATGCTTCACTATGGATGAATAAACTCGTAATGACTGGCATATTGTCTTCAAAGTTGGCAAAATATATTTATAAACAGAATTCTTTGATTGGTGAGATAGTTTGCATTTTCAATATTTTTAAGATTTAACCCTACCTGGCCTGGGGGGGGCCATTATGGCCCCCCTACCAAACTTTCTGCACTATCTCCGGAACGGCAAAAAATGGAGAGCTGAATCTCCGTGACTTTATCATTTGTCTTATTGAGGTCATTTTGAGCCTATTTTCTTAACCCCCCGAGCAGAGGATCATGGGCAAATTCAAGATGGCGCCCACGTGGTGTACCAGAAAAGTGATTTTTTGTCATATTTCTTCAAAATTTCTGCTTTTCCGCAATGAAAAGTGGGCAAAACTATTTTATTTCATATCACATTAATATTTGCTAATTTTTCATGCAGTTTTTGTGGAGAAATTGCAAAAATAAAAAATTCGGAAAATCTGACAAAAAAATCGACCAAAAAATGCCGTTTTTCAAAATGGCGTCACTGTGACGTCATCAAAACGGCCATCTTGGATTTTTTTACATTTTCTGGTAGAGCTTGACCCAAGGGTATAGTGTAATAAGTTTCAGCCCCCTAGCTCAAGGGGTAAGAAAAATAATTAGGGGGGCCATTTCGGCCCCCCCAGGCCTGGACAGGTCCCAAAAAGCCCAGGCCAGATAAGGTTAAAAGACTGAAATATTTCCTATCAGGAGAGGAGTATTTCAACCATATCTGGTCTGGACATTTTGAGACTTGCCCAGGGCTGGGGGAGCCGAAATGCCCCCTTCCATTTATTTTTCTTATCTCTTGAGCTAGGAAGCTGAAACTCGTCACTCTATACCCTTGGGGCAAGCTCAATCAGAAAATCTTTGAAATCCAAGATGGCCGCTTTGTTGACGTCACAGTGACATTATTTTCCAGAAGGGCATTTTTTGTAGATTTATCTATCCGATTTTTCGATTGTTTGTATTTATGCAATTTCTCCGCAAAAACTGCATGATGAATTGGTCAATATTCATCTGATGTGAAATTGGATGGTTTTACCCACTTTCCTTGGCGGAAAAGCAGAAATTTTGAAAAAAATGACATCACTTTTCTGGTACCCAACGTGGTCGCCATCTTGAATTTACCCGTCGTTCTCTGCTCGTGGCGTTATCCGAATAGGCTAAAAATGACTACAATATGATAAATTACAAAGTCAGTGAGTGTCAGCTCTAAATTGCTTGTCGTTCCGTAGATAATGCAGAAAGTTTGTAAGGGAGACCATAATGGCTCACCAGGCCTTAGCAAGGTTAAACACTGGGTCAGGCGTCATTGCGCAAAATCAATCTATTGCTCGCAATTTATTCACGGAAACTCCGATTTTCAGGATGAGTATATGTTTGTATACCAATTCATATTTACATTCTACAATGGTAGGACTGGTTCTAAACGCAGAGATGTTTGCAACTTGGTAATCATACAACAATGTGTAGCATAAATTCGTGATTTGTCGAATTCAACGATGTGAAGTTCATGAGCTCTAAACTCCGTGAAACATGAATATTTTATTAAAAATGTTTAATAGAGATCGCCTTATATATAGATTTATCCTGAATACAATACAGGATAGAAATGTTTTTTTGATGCACAAAATAAATATAACACCTGGGATACCAGCTCTTTCCTTGCATGCCGAATAATGGTAACTTCAATACAAAAGCTCTTCGCTTTGTTAACGTAAAGATGTTGAAGTGAAAGGTAACATTAAATATCACTTACCATACGTCATACCGAGCATCTATGATCTATTCGTCGAGACACTGACGAGAATATACAGTCTGGTACAATCAGGTCACCAAAACGGAAGTAGATATCCCGATTTACTTTTTCTCTTGTGTGGAGAAGCTTACAGTCCTGGTAAACAGCACAAATGATATAAAGACTTGAGGATTACATTATTACATTGAGACACATACAGTAATATTAACAAGCCGCCAGAGGATGCTAGGTCCCGCGCCGAAATGGCAGCGTTGGTTTTCAGGAGCGGTGTTGGTGTCTGGGTTATAGATTAGGGATACAAGGTCTGCTGGACATACATAAGCAGAGGGGGGGGGGGGGGAGAATGAACTGTTAGGAAGAAACAAGGAAACGTGTGAATACATCGACTTCATGATCGGTGGCTCTTATTTTTTATGGAAATACTCTTTGAACATCCAGAAATAGTGCTGTGTCGCCCGTGACGGTTTTCCTGTCAATATTGCCAAGCAATCAAGAAATGTGTTGCAAAGTTGTGTGTTTCTTATTGTTATTCAGCTTATCCGTTTTATTCGCCTGGACAATGAAACGCGTCTTATGTCCATGTGATTTGTACGCATGGCTATTCAAAATGGCCATTGCCATGTACTGTCCGTTGTTCTGACCACTGTTAAACACTCATTATTACATGCACCATTCCTCGAAACAGTAACCCCTCACATACATCTTGTGTTATGTGCTATAACTGTTATACGATTTTGGGGTGAATATATTTTGCTAAATTGTACTAATAACAATATTAAAGTTATCCTGTTAAAGATCCAGATTGAAAAGTTACATCACTCGTCTCTCTTTGCTTGTAGAACGTTATGACGTAAAAGAGGTCTCCTTCATTCAGATTTTAGTTAATGTGTCATTTTACATGACGTCATGCTATGTCGGATGAATGAGTGAGGACCACTATAATGTCACCACGTTCCAAGAACAATGGGAGGCAATCGATGATGTTTTCTAAAGTTGTGGCTCTTGTTATCTGGTGGTATGCGTTTCGACTCATCATATAAAATAATCCACAAAACTATTATCACACATAAACAACTATAACTACAAGACCTTGATTTCTGACATTTTAGCTGAACATTGGAAAACTTTGAAGTTCTCCTTGAAATCAGTATAGTATCATCACACCCTGTGAACGGTGTACACCAGGAAGTGTATGATAGTCTTAAGTGTACGGAATATAACGCTAGAGATGATAGAGATGCTAGAGACACTGGTCGACGTTGGTAAATTTTGCCCGAAAGATATTATCGTCCGTTTGTCCGTCAGTCTGTGGACACAATATCTCAAGAAAGATCACAGTCAGGAATTGTAAATATATACCATGTAAGCATCTGGTGAAGGGTCAGAAGCCTATTGAGAATTACCTACCTTGACCTATTTTATAAAAGTCAAGTTCTATATGTTAAGTCTAAGATCTCCGAATTCATGTTCAGTATGCAATTAAGTTAGAATAGACCAGAAAATTGCTGAAGATGACTGACCTTGGTCTATATTTCCAAGATCAAATTACTCGATTCGATTATGAGCTACATAGAAGAGTATAATTAGAGCTAAGAATTTTCATGCTCTACCAGAACCTCGGTGCAAATTGTTTTCTCATCAATTAAGACCTTGACAGAAGTTTGTATTTCTTAAATGAAAGAAATACAGTCAACCCTCCTAGAGCACATTTTTGTTGGAGCGATATGCAAGAGGTGAGAACAATTGACGACGTCTGGTGACTAAAATGCAACCATATGACTCTACAGGAAATATATTCGTTAACCTACATAATGTTTTCATAGTTGTGGAAATACATCTTTTACAATGCATGATTGCTGAATGTAGACAATAACTAATAACTGATGGGTATTACTAAGTATGCAATATTTTTGCATGTGAATGTATAGTATTTCCAACTTGCAGGAAAATGTTACAGTGAATACAAATCGCGCAAACGATGATCAGCCTACCCTACTTACATGTAAGACTATCATATCATGGTTTACATCGTTCACAAGGTGTGATCAGCCTCCACAATTAGGATTCCTGCTGCAGCAAAACTTCTAGTTGCATTGAGATATTCCCCATTTAACACAATGTTAGAAACTGCTGTGGCAAAGTTACTTTTGCCACAGCACTGACCTCAGCATTGCTGATTGCTGTGGCTAATTGAGGGAACTGTGTGATCATGATTATAGTTCTTTCATTGTATATGTATATTAGGAATAGTAATGTCTTGAAAAGATTTAAAATTAATGTGGGTGAAATTATATTGCTAATGTGACGTTAAGTTCAAGTCACTCACTGTGTAAACTGACAACAGAGTAAATAGCTAGATGTTAGGTGTTAACGTTTATGTGCTCTGGATAGGTAATTTTACCAGAGACTAGTATAAAAATGGCTCTGTTTCACATTATTGCGAAGACGAAGAAGAATCTGTCTGTTCACTGACTCCTGACTTCAACTGATCATGCTAATGGATTATATAATTTCACTTTGTTATATCTATTAACCCAGAAGATTATTTTGAACTATCTATAGCTGACATATTTTCATGTTATATTTACCACATTATACATTATTCTGAAGATAAAAACACTTTCTTTGAGTACTGGGAAAATATAGTACATATGTATAAAATTATGTAAGTTATCACCAGCTCAAAATACTCTACTGGGTTAATAGATAGGGCAAAGTAGGATTATACAGCAGAGCTGTATCAGCTGAAGTCATAGGTCAGTCAAAATAAAGGCTCTTGTTTGTTCTCTCAGTAATGTGCACTTCTCGGTGTACATCATTCACAAGATGTGATCATGATACGTACATATGTATCTTAGGAACAGGAAGTTCTTGAAAATTTTTGAAATTGTTATTAAAAATATGGGTGAAATAATATTGCTAAACATGATGTTCAAGCTAATGTGAGGTGTTACATTCACCGGCTGTCCCAACCTACATCAGATTGAATTGAGTTCAAGTCCACGAGAAAGTCCAGTCTAGTAAACACTCATGAGCTTTGTTTCCAATGTTGCAATTTGCAAGGACACCAATGTGTTGAGAAAACTCTGGTCCCAACCATGGCATAGCCAGATTACATTCATGTAGGTTTCTTTGTATTTGACAGGGCTGAAGAAATTTAGCTGCTCTGGATTTAACAAGAAGTAAATCTAATAATTTAACAAGCAACTGGTAGAAAAATGTCTCGGTTTCACATTATTGAAAGAACAAAGAAGAGTCTGTCTGTTCCCCGACCTGTGACTTCAACTGACCATGCTACCTGGCTATATCATTTCACTTTGACATATTTTCATGCAATATTTGCCGAATTTAACATTATTCTAAGCTTAATCTGTATTGGTAAAATATAGTACATATGAATGTATAAAATTGTTAGGTATAATGGTAGGCCCTACTCGGCAGTTCAAAATAATCTACCAACTAAGTACATCTAGATAGTGCAAAGTGAAAGAAGCCCAGTAGCTGATCATCTGAAGTTGGTGAGCAGACATGATCTTCTTTGTTCTCCCAGTAGTGTGCAACCAAGTCATTCTGCTGTACCTGATATTTTGGTTAATTAAGTGTCAAATTCTTTAAAGAATTAAAGTATTATTTCGGAATAAAACACTGCTATGGCAATATTATTGGTGTCAAAAACGGGTTATTCAATAATTACAAGCGTCTAGTCCGTCATTCATAATCCAGCCGTCGTCCATTAGAGAATATCCGCGTCCATAATCCAAAGACCTATTCCATTTTCCACATAACAGTATTAGCACCAAATTCAAAAAGACAATCATAGTATACATAAACATAGGCGTGTTTCCTGCAAGAGAGAAGCGGTCAACAGTTTTCAATGATGCCGGCAAAGACATCATGATGTTCCAAAAATATCAAATCCGTATCGCTGATCAGTATTCTTAATCCATAATATTCGTTATAGAGTCGTCATCTAAAAAAAAGATGTATCTCAGTCACGCTTTGATTGTGACTGTTCATATGAGTACCATCAGGATCTTGAAGTACATGGGTTCATACGGCCCCTAGCCCGGGTTAAGCGGAATTAGACACAAGTTACGAAACGTAGCGCCATAGATCTTGCACGCTACGTTCGTATTTTGCTATCGGCATGCGATATGTATCGCCAAATTTGAGAAACTTTGAGTGGAGGCGCTTGGTGGAATAGCCCTGTTTTATAAGTTTCTGCAACAATGTTTTGTGACGTTGATCATGTCATATGTATCAGGTCTTGCACTTTCAGCCCAGGTCTCAAGATTTATTAACGCAGTAAACAATCAATGCGGGTACAGCTTTTAAATTGAAATCAGCTGTTAGGAATAAATCCGCCCTGTTGTCAGCCATAAGCAGACCTGTCAATCAACCTGGTGCAGTTTTCAAAATGCAAGGCCCCATTCATTTTGAATTTGTGGTCCTGTACCATGGTACATGTACAATCCTAACGATTCGGAAAACGGTCTCAGCAAAAATTGCTGCATCTAATAATATAAATCAATCGAATCGGTGTTCAGTTGAATTAGCCATGAAAACACTTTCGGGAACCCACATAAATGGTGGTTCCTGATAATTCATCTTCAGCTTAAACTATGAGCAGTATTTTGTTTACCGAGATTGTTTCAATGGCGACTTGACACATATGGAAACAGGAAATGTCAGAAGAGAAAATTGCGTATTTCTTTGTTCGTTGAATGTACTTAAGCTAAAAACTGGGGTCATTGACTGGAAACCAACACCAGGAATCGCAGGAACAGCAAAATCCAACAATTAGGTGTATGATATCGGTCTTATATGGGCACGAAGAAGGGAGAAATGCAATTGGGTGATTATCAAACTTGATACATATGTATCTTATGATTAGAGGATGTACCTGTGCCATTTTTGAGAAATCAATCATTGATCATTGACCCAGTGGCGCCACCTTCATGCACATGTTGCTGAAGTGCAATAGCAACCTATGTAAGGAATGCGTTTGGCAAACCCGATGAAGCATTAGTAATTGATCTCTTGTGAAGAATTTGAACTGATATCCATGAAGTGGAACGGACACGAAGAAGCGAAATTCAGTGGCGCTACCTTCAGGCACATGTTGAAATGCAGTAGCAACCGGCGTCTTATCGAAAGGAATGCGTTTGCCGAATTTCGGGAGAATCCAACAAAGCGTTTGGAAGTTCTCGCTTGCAAAGAATTTGAACCGACATCCGCGGCCAGCAACGGACACGAAGAAGCGAGACCCAGTGGCGCCACCTTCAGGCAGATGTTGCTGAAATGCAATACCAATTGGCGTCTTGTCGCAAGGAATGCGTATGTCGAAATTCGGGAGAATCCGATCAAGCGTTTGGACGTTATCGCTTGCGGAAAATTCAAGCGGACAACCACGGACATACACGGACATCCACGGACACAACGAAGCAATAACCTTCTCAAAGCTGAAATGCAATAACAGCCGGTGTCTTGTCGCAAGAAATGCGTATGCCGAATTTCAGGAGAATCCGACCACGCCTTTGGATGTTATCGCTTGCGAAAAATTTAAACGGATGTCCACGGACATCCACGAACGCAAAGAAGCAAGACCCATTTTGACCCAGTAGCGCAACCTTCAGACAGATGTTGTTGAAATGCAATAATAACTGGCGCCCTGTCGCAAGAAATACGTATGCCGAATTTCGGAAGAATCCAACAAAGCATTTGAAAGTTATCGCTTGCGGAAAATTCAAACAGACATCCACGGACATACACGGACATCCACGGACAGAAAGAAGCAAGAACCATTTTAAAGTCCCCGGTCGCGTTGCGGCGGGGGACAAAAGGGCCCCAAACAGCTGATAATCTTCGTGAGATACAATCCGAATTCTTAAATGTTAGATCTTGTGCCTCCGGCCTAAGTATCCATCGTAAACAACTTTCAGATATACCGATTATATACAAATTAACAATGTCTGATATGTAGGCCTCGTCCTCGAGGCCCGCCCCCTGTACAGACCTTTTGGTCTTTGATATATGTTGGCATTTGTGGGAAGTTGATGCTGGGTCGACATCGGGCCTTACAGACTAGTCTTTTGTGTTAATTACCGTCATTTACATCTGACGACGATACAGCTCACCAATCTTCAATGTACGAGTTGTCACAGCGAAACAGCTCACCAATTACCAGTATACGAGTTGCCAGAGCATTTCCATCATAGCTCTCTAGATTTGTATCTAATACCGCTTATGCCGGTGCTAGGGGCCGTGTGGTCATATCATCCAAGTTGCTACATGAACAGGTACAACAAAAGCGTACCTGATATACAACACATATCACGAATCGTTAGATTCTTGGTATGTGCTTTACAATAGGTTAACCGGAAGACTATACTGCGAAGTCATGTGGCTCTTCCAGTATGTCGGCATCTCTTCCCACTTCCCTTATATGTGTTGTAATTACATTATTTCCCGTTAAATTAAATGAAATCGATTAAGGTATATTCATCTATGTGGTAACATACGTACAATATGGAATACAGGCGCCTAATTCGACCCTCTGTGGCAATCCGTTGTGCGCCAGTCATTTCCCGCGTCGATACACTCTCGTACATGTATCACACTGTCAGCAACGAATCCCAGCATACTAATTCTTTCCGAAAGATAGAATCAGTCACCTGTTTTCCAATGATGTAATAAACATGTTCTTATCTTTAGTGATTATTTCATTCTCCAAATGAATTCGTTATCTGTATTATAATGTATACAGGTCACGCTTGGGCGTTAACTGTACCACTGAAGAACGCAGAATATCTTGAGTCAGTCATCGATCAAAGGGTCCCGAACCCCGGTTTACACAAAAATAGATAGAACCTGGCAAAAAGTGCGTCAGGTATCTTATTTTCTGAGATCGTATTAGAGTTTATCCTCCATGCTACTAGTTTCCAAATCTAAATCTGCCCTCCAAGCAATATGTAGCGTGATGTGTCAGACTACGGAGAGTTGGGCCGCAAAACTCATCCCACACGACATTAAAGTGGGCTTACTTTAAGTTTACTATGATGAGATAGAGGACAGAAAACCTTACGTTCCGACAGATCAACCTAAGTGCACTGCGAAAGGACAGTAGAGATAATTTAACCTCACGATAGTCTGACACTGAAACAGAGGCCCGATAAAGCTTAATATTCGTTGTGTAGTGATGGAGAGGAGAGAGAAACCAACCTCACAACAGTCCGATCGACTCCAATCTACCTTTATATAAATACTGAAGAGATCGAGGGGAGGGAATTTACCTCTTCATAGTTCAACGAACCAAACTCTATAAAACGGAGAAAACTTACCAGTCGTCAGTCCGGAAATGCGCCAGTACGTTAACGTATACAAAAGAAGGTTACAGGAGAGGAAACTCAGTTCGGGAGATAAAACGCTTAGTATGCAGTGAAGAGATAGAAGACAGCCTATCTCAAATGTAGCTTCGTATGCATGTTTACTCTGAATGAATAGAGGGGAGAAAACTCATCTCGTGTCAGTCCCATAGATCAAAGTTGATAGAAGGGAGGAAATTTGGGCCAATTAAAAATTGTCAATCATGTGGAAGATTTTAAAATTCAGGAGTGTAGGAGGATTCTTGTCTAACCGAATTTGAAGAGCGGGGTGTCCAAGATATATGAAAAGGGGTGGGAATAAAATATTTGCGGGGGCGGAGGTGGGTGCTGGTAAAAAGGTATTTACAGGGGTAAACCAGGGCAGAGCTAGTCTTTTAATAGGGTTGACCCCTCGCATTGCGACAGCGCGATCGCGTGTTCTACCTTTATACGTATACATTGTACATTGTGAAGGGATCGATGAGAGGTCAGCCTGTTAGGGGTCACGTCCAATTAATCGAGGCACTTTCTCGATGCCTTCGAGATGGACCGAAAAATTTCTCGACTGAAACCGGGAGGGCAGAACCGGGACCCCTGGCGACGTCTCCCGGTTTGCTCCCGGTTCTATCTCGATCGAAACGTCCCGGTTTTTGAGATGGAGACGAAATTGATCGGTAATCTCGAAGGGGGTCCCGGTTTCTATATGTTCGTGTTTGTTGCCGTTAACTTGGGCAAACTTGGCTTCTCAAGCCAACAAAATGTTGTGCGAATACCATATTATGTGAGGGTTTGTAGGATACGCATACTGTGACCCGAAATCGAATCCCGACAATGGATTTGTTTTTTGAACAGATGTGTTCCATGTTTTTCTTTTAACGTTTAATCAATATATCCATATCCTGATGTTTCCTGAATCCAATTGCAAGAAAACGTTTCCTTTATCTATATAAATAATAAGTGGTCTGCGAAAAGCTGTCGGCTAGAAACAACAAGGAAGGGAGAGGGGTTAATTTCTTTGAAAGAAAAAGCGGAAAACACTGTTGGCGTGGCTTGACTACATGTATATACTCACGTTCTATTATGTATTGCTAATCGGATGTGTCTATCAAACTAACCGAATAATGAAAGTAATTATCGCTCATTTCAGAAGGCAATCACACTTTAGACCAACGGTCACATACACTTTACTATCAACGATACCGTATGTTGTCTGCGCGGAAGGCTGATAGTTCAAAATTTTCAATCGAGCTCTCCATTTCTCTTTAATATATATCTAAATGATCTTGAGGAGTTTTTGGCAAATGCTGGTGCCCATCTATTTGAAGCTATTTATTTTACTTTATGCAGACGACACGGTGCTATTAGCAGATTCACCTAGGGAAATGAAAACTATGTTGAATATTTTTTCAAGATTTTGTCAAACTTGGAAGCTATCGGTTAACCGGTCAAAAACAAAAATAATAATATTTGGAAAAGGTAGAAGGCCGAAAACTAAGTTTTACTTTGATGGCAATATTCTTGAGGTAGCTGATGTGTATCAGTATTTAGGTATACCTTTTAGAAACAAATGGGAAATTCTTTACGACACGAAAGCACTTGGTTACCCAGGCCACTAAGGCTATGTTTGGAATTTTCAAAAGAATCAGAAATATTGATTTACCTGTTGATTGTCAAGTAAAATTATTTGATGAAATGATAAAACTCATTCTGTTATACTCCAGCGAGATATGGGGATATGAAAATATCGATGATATTGAGAGGATACACTTGTTATTTTTAAAAAATATATTAGGAATTAAGAAGAGTACCCCAAGTGTTATAGTCTATGGAGAGTTTGGTAGGACTCCTATGTCAGTGGATATCTCGGTCGGTACGTATGATTGCCTTTTGGGCTAAAATCATTACAGGAAAAAGCCAAAAGTCTACGAATTTAGTTTATCATGCCTTAAGGTTAATTTGTGGTGAGGACTCTTTGTGGTTGAAAAAGATAGCAGAAATATTAAATAATTGTGGATTGAGTTATGTATGGGAGTGTCAGCATTTTTGCAGTGTGAAGTGGCTTGTTTCAACAGTAAGACAAATATTAACAGACCAGCATTTTCAAACCTGGCATGAAAGAATATGTACTTTATCAAAAACAGAATTTTATAAAATTGTCAAAATAAATACTACATTTGAAAATTATCTTATTACCTTACCGCCTCGGTTGAGAAAAGGCATGATCAAATTTAGAGCTTCCAATCATAGACTTCCGATTGAAACAGGCCGCTGGACTGGGACCCCACGTCAAAACAGATTATGTACATTATGCGATTCAGCAGAGGTTGGGGATGAATATCATATTTTATTCCACTGTACTCGTCTAACTGAGATAAGAAATCGATATTTACCTAAATATTACTGCAAATATCCTAATGAAGAGAAGACGAAAAATCTGTTTAATAATCCATCAACAAAGGTATTAATCGGTTTAAGTAAGTTTATCCAGCAAGCCCTTGCTTTGACAACTGCATTTGGCGAAACATAAGTGATGTGTAATATTAACTGATTATCAGCTTGATGAATCGACACTATTGTCTGTCTGAAAAAACTTTATTATTGTTTGCTCTAGAAAAGCATCTGTATACAACTTGAAACTCTGTTCACCATTGACTGTATGTACATTCCCCCCTTCCCCTTATACCAGAGATTCTGGTCTAGGTAAAATAAAAGTATTAGTATTAGTAGTTGACTGTACCAGCCGAGTCACCCCGCGATTGCAATTAAATGAACGTCGTTTTAGATGCTCAAAGGAGCTGCGAACCCGGATGATCCCTCTGTAAGCCCGTGATGCATTATGTATATTTGACAATTAAACGGATGATGTTCAATTATCATTATATTTGACATCGCATATGTAACACGACATGAATTTAATTCACAATGAAAGGATACCTTTGTGGGACCGTCATGGAAAGGCCGTGTTATTGTACCAACAGTATCTAGTTTGATATGTGATTGTAGCATAGGCGCCGAACGCTTAGACGCCTTTCGGCGCAAATATTCCCACCGCCCCCAACGTGTCTGGCACATGTAGATTTAATGGTATGCGCCTCACACGCTAATTGACAGGGGTTATATTAAATGAAGGTAATTGTCTCTCAATGTCTTCATTTAATTGGACATGATCATGTAGAGTGGTCAACCTTATCAATCATGGCACTAAGAAGAGCAGGGGCACGATCGTATAGAGAAACCGTGTCAATTAATGGCCCATCTTTCCACCTGCCCCCGATGTCCTTGCATTGATCACAAATCAACTTCTTCAGTATTAGGAAAATACCTTCAATAAGAAACTGGATACCCTGAGTTTCTGTTCCACTGACCCTCGTATACTGGATTCCATCCTATATATGGTATGCATATGCGCGTGAGCAGTAGAGAATGGGAAGAAAAGGTATACTCAGCATGCGCAGTAGAGACTTCGGTTTGTGCTCACTTCCTGTTGCACACTAGTAGCAGCGTTAGTGGATTTGGAGGGCCCTTTCACCCGGATGTAGAGGTCATTTGGGGCGGAAACGAAGCGGGAGGAGAGGTCAAGTGCAGTATAGTTCCGGCAGAAGGACCAAAAGCTACCTCCAATCCAGGAGAGTTCCAATTGTTGGAGGGGATGTATTCAGGATGTATTCATCCGCGGTGATGCGGTCTGGCCGCGGTTTTGGCGGTGATTCGGTCTCGGGAAAAAGCCTCCGCGGAGAAAAAGTAGTCCCTAGATAAAATGGTCGGATGGGGTCGAGTGAGGTATCAAAGTGAAGCTTATGTGAAGGGGCATCTAATGGGCTGGGTGTGGGGTTGACATATCGGCCTTCTGCGCATGCGCGGTGGCCGAAGGGTATGAAAATAGCCGTTTTGGGATGTAGGGGAGTCCCTAATGGTCCAATGGGGTCGAGTGAGGTATCAAGGTGAAGCTTATGTGAAGGGGCATCTGATGGGCTGGGTGTGGGGTTGAACTATCGGCATTTTGCGCATGCGCGGTGGCCCAAGGGTATGGAAATAGACGTTTTGGAGCTAGGGGAGTTACTCATGGTCCAATGGGGTCGAGTGAGGTATCGATGTGAAGCATTCGTGAAGGGGCATCTGACTGCACTAGAGGCTCGTGCGTTGTCACCATTCTGCGCATGCGCGGTGGCCCAAAGGTATGGAAATAGACGTTTTGGAGCTAGGGGAGCTACTCATGGTCTGATGGGGTCGAGTGAGGTATCGATGTGAAGCATTCGTGAAGGGACATCTGACTGCACTAGCGGCTCGGGCGTTGTCACCATTCTGCGCATGCGCATAGACGTTTTGGGATGTAGGGGAGCCCCTAATGGTGCAATGGGGTCGAGTGAGGTATCAAAGTGAAGCCTAGGTGAAGGGGCATCTGATGGGTTGGGTGTGCGGTAGGAATACCATTCTACGCATGCGCAGATGCAATGCGGAGCTCTCGTCCAATCAGAAGCGAGTATTTCAAATCCGTCCCAGAGCTCTCGTCCAATCAGAAGCGAGTATTTTGACCCGGTGCATTATGGGACATATCCAAGATGGCGGCACATATGTTCAAGATGGCGGCACATCCGGTGTCGAAAACTGGCCATTTTGTCGGGATGTGGTCACCTAGTGTCGAAAACTGGACCCTGTATGGGTCCCGCTCTACGTGTTGGAGCTAGGGGAGCCACGAATGGTCCAATGGGGTCGAGTGAGGTATCAAAGTGAAGCCTAGGTGAAGGGACATCTGATGGGCTGGGTGTGGGGTTGAACTATCGTCACTCTGCGCATGCGCGGTGGCCAAAGGGTATGGAAATAGACGTGTTGGGGTGTAGGTGGGCTCCTCATGGGCCGATGGGATCGAGTGAGGTATCCATGTGAAGCCTAGGTGAGGGAGTTACACTAGGGTGTCGTTTCCATTCTCCTGCGCAGGTCACGTGGGGGTTGTGACGTCACTTCCGGGTTTTTCACTAAAACTACCTCCAAACATAGAAGAGTTCCAAATGTTTCCACTTACACGTCCGTATGTTCAACAGCCGGGGTGTTTCCCCGCCCCGCCCCGGCCCGCCCCGGCCGCAGCGCGCGCGCGCGTGATCACCGGCAGTGCGCGCGCGCGGGTCAAAAGGTCAAAGGTCACCTCCAGGTCAAACGGTCTTCCTTTCGGCAAGGTTCGGAGAATACATAGAACTTATAGTCATCAACTTAATCTATACGTGTTGGACGAGTCTCTTCTCTCACCGTATACACGCACCTCAATGAAATGCCCGCTCCAAACCTAGACCAAAAACACGTACTTGGTCTGTGGGCTGATTTCATTGGCTCTCTATTTTACTATAGTGCGCTTGCATTCTAACATTGATGGGTTACATTTTGGCTCCATTATAGGCCACTCATTGGCTAATACGGTGTTTAAAGCCAGTTTCATGCATTATGCTCATAGAACTTATAGTCATCAACTTAATCTATACGTGTTGGACGAGTCTCTTCACTCACCGTATACACGTACCTCAATGAAATGCCTGCTCCAAACCTAGACCAAAAACACGTACTTGGTCTGTAGGCTGATTTCATTGGCTCTCTATTTTACTATAGTGCTCTTGCATTCTAACCTTGATGGGTTACATTTTGGCCCCATCCTACACCACTGATTTCAGTTTGACTGAATCTCCACATTGGGCATTGATGCATTATGAATAAAACACACAAGACAGGGTTTTTGGTGAGATCTCATTTTTTTTTATTCAGTGAACAACAACAACGTGAGAACAACCACGTGAAAACTGAAGCCCAGAACAAGGGGCTTGTACATTGAAAGAATTGAAGCCCAGAACAAGGGGCTTGTAAACTGAAGCCCAGAACAGGGGGCTTGTAAACTTAAGCCCAGAACAAGGGGCTTGTAACTAACTTAAGCCCAGAACGGGGCTTGTACATTGAAATGATGGGCGGCCCAGTCATAGACGAGTACATCGCGGTCCTCGGCCTTCGGGTACTCGTCAAACATCTGTACTATGGTAGATAAGGGTCTTCCCCGGCATCGATGGTACAGGTAAAACAAGCAATATTGTCCGCACACGCCACTGGTCAGGCTTTGCAACGTTTGACTGTTCCAACACCACGTCTCTGTGCCTTCATCCATGAAGTCTGTTAAATCGGGATGGAGGGATGGCAGGCCGTACGGGTCAAAGTATTCGCCCTGCTGTTCTGTCAAGTACACGGCCACCCAGTGTTCACCGGGCCGATCCATCGGGTCCGTGTTGAGAACGTGAGCAGCAGGATACACACGGTCTAATTGAAACACATCTCGGGCGAACACCCCTTGAAAGACCATACGTGTCTCTGGGTCATTCTTCAGCACGGTGGTTATCTGGTCTGTATCCATGTTAGGTGGAGAAGTCACACAGGACGTTGCGCGCCTTGTCCACTTGAATGATGTTGTCAAACTCGGCGTAGCGGATCACATTGACGGTGGTCGCCAGGGCTCGTGCAAAGTGGATTTCCAACCGTAAGTTGCCTTGCTTGGCCAGGGCCAGCTGATGGTCGTTCTCTAAGGTGGGGGTCAGATCGAAACAGAACAACGTGTATCCGTTCGCGTCCTCCCGACTGATCATATTCCCTTCGTCCTGGTTGATTTGACCGGTGGCTGTAAACAGGCTCTATTAACTCGAGGTAAATTCCCTCCGCCCAAAAGTTCGGTATTAAGGCCGTGGCTGGGACCTGTTGTCCATCCACATGCAGGGCCACAAAATTGATGCCGAAATGTTTGAAGTCAAACGGATTCTCTGGGTAGGCTCCACTGAAACTGGTATTTTCCACACAGGCCAGGATCAATCGCTTGAGTAGTTCCCCCAGGAACAGGTTTTCTTTGTTGGCGCCCATATTTCCAGCAGGCACAGAGAACACTTTGGTTTGTACACGTCGGATAGGGTACTGGGCTGGTTTTGTTTCCAAGGCTTTCATGTCCCAATTGAACGGCTGGATTCGGTTTCACTTTTCGGACATACAGCACTGCCTCTTGGATGATAATCTTATAGTCCGCTGCATGCCCGTCTACGTTAGTGGCCATCAAGGCGAAGGTCGGAGGCGCCCGTATCAGTCGGATTTTGATGGGGATCTTGTTCAAGAGGTACCGGTTTTGCATGAACATGTCTGTGTGCAGTCGACCCATCATATCCACCGAGGCACTGTTCGCAGTGAAAGCCTTCCGTTTGTTATATCCCCATTGTCCACCGTGTCCATGTGCTCGGGCGTGTCCTTGTAGAATAAAGCGGTTGTCAGCTGAGATTTTTTTGCCTCTCGGCCATACGACAACAGTGTCTCGATGTAGGCTCGATAGGGGTACGTGTTGGTGGAGTCACTGATGAGTTTGTCGCTGAGAAAAATATCCACCTGCTGAAACATCGAGTGCAGCCAGAGATTCGTCAGGCCCACCGTTGCTTGGTCAGCGATTCTGGTGCCAGCTCCATTGACCACCTTGGCTTTCACATACAAGTAGGTATGGGCTAAATCCACATAGGCCGTATCCGCATTACTGATGGTGAACTCGATGGGCCCAGTTTCGTTGATGCTGGAGAGCGGGAGATGCTCCACCCATAATCCTTGTTCGACACTGGTCTGTGTGGGCGGCACGGTCCACAAATCAAATTCACTGTTGGTGAAGGGGCAGGACTCGGCGTGGATCAAGGACATGTTTTAAGAAAAGATATCCTTTGTCTTCTTCGATGTGCGTCGTCGCTGGGTCGGTCGTCGACTGGTGCGTGGTCTCGGTGGGGCAGCTCTTTTATTCCCTACGGTGCGTTGTGCTTTGGCCACCAAGACGCCTCCCGCTTCTTTGGCCCGCCGTTCAAGGCTTCTTTGGGTGCCGTACCCCCCAAGACATCACCGGCCACTTGCAGTCCACTGCGTACCGCTTGTTTGCCGATTGCTTTCACCCCACGCGTCACCAAGGGCAGGAACGTTTTGACGATGCTGCCGAGTATGCTCCCTAGCCCATGTCCTCGTTGCATGCGTGCACCGCTAAAGACCGGAAAGCCACCCCGGCCTGTTGGGCATAATAGTCCATATAGCTGCGTGCATCGCACTCGTAAGGTACTTTCATTATGCAAAGTGGGGAGCACGTGCTTGTCGAAAATGAAGTGTCAGCACCACCTTCCCGCGTTCGAATGCCACCGGTCGTCCCGTGTCATCTCTTATATCCACCGTGTTGATGTCGGTTTGTCGTACGGGCAAGTAGAGCATGTGGGTGAAACTGTGGGTGACTTGATCTCCATACGTCTTTTTAATGGGGACTACCCGTAACAGAGGTGTGTTGATATCGCCCACGATGTGGTTGTCCACCACGTCCGAGTAGACGTAGAGTCCGTACATACCCGACTTCATATCCATCGGGATCTCGCTATGGTGTTCGGTGGGACCAGCGAACGTCTTTAGATCGAAACCCAGCATTTGCTGTAGGATAGGACTCAGTACTCAGTAGTCCACGTGATTCTTGAAGGGAAAGGATTTGATGGGTTTTGAAGTATTCACGGCGATCCCCGTAAGCCGCCATAATGCAACAGTCTTGTCAGCCCCACCCATGAGCTCACTTAAGGTATCGTGATAGCCTTCAGGCAGGGCGATCGAGTGTTTTGCCTTCGTAGGTCACCTCGTACCACCTTCATTAGCTCTGCACGTTGCACCATGGTAAAGTGCTGAATATACGAGGCCACGTTCCCATCGTCCAGGTAAATGCAACGGTTGCGGTAACTGGGTGACGTACTTGGCCACGGTGTTGTCAGGAAACACATCCAGCGAACTGTTACTGGGTAGGGTGAGGGTAAAACATGGCGACTGAGCTGTCCTGCTGCTGCTGTTGGTTTTAATAGGTGTTCCAGGCCTTGGGCGGTTGTGTCCGGCGTCGTGTTCGTCGCGGTGACTTGCTACGTGTCACGGCTCCTGAGATGTGGGGTGTCTTGGTCAAGGGTGGTTTTTTAAAGGTGTGAAAAGAAGGTGCCCGTTGTGGTGGTGTTTTGGGGGGTGACTCGGTTCCCACTCGGATTCCCAAGAAGGTAGTGCGCCACTCGGCGATTGCTGGGTTCGCTGCATAAAGGCCCAGCGCTGGGGTTCCCCACCAATTCCTGTGACACACATGTATCTTTCCGGCATGAGCGAAGACCTCCATCTCGAGGATCGGTGTGCGGTGACTCTCCGGTGACGCATCAGATCATTCACTAAATCAATCATGTGGGTCCCCGGGACCACCTGATTCCTTTGTGCGGAGTTCGCCTTTATCATTCAAGTCATGTTGCGGATTATTTCATCCGTTGTAATACCAGGCCAGCTTGTTTCTTGAACGAGGCAGGTGCGCTCCCCGGAGACTTCATCTTCACCACTCATGGGCTGTGGTGGTACCTGGTAATGGCGGCTGTTGGGCGGTGCTGAGTCGGCGGTGTGTCACGTGGTGGTGTGAGTGGTGGTGGGTAGAAGTTGTGATGTGTACGTCATACCGTTGAAGCGTCTCATTGTACCGTTGTACTTTCTCACTGTCGCTTAACCCCAGTCTCTGTAAGATCTGTTGCATCTCTCCATCGAGGGTGTTTATGGTCTTCACCGTAGGTGGGACAGGGTAGGGCGATTGGAGGTTTTGAAGGAACCGTGGTTCGACGAGGACCATTTTTTTCGTGTGGTTCATTGTCGGCCGAAGAGTCCACCCAATACTGGACCCAACACGGAAGCAGCCAACGGTGCTAAGATGGCCCCGAGAAAGCCGCCTTTCTGTAACACCTTTTTCTTTTGTGTTTGAGGTACCCGCTTGTGGACTAGGGTTCGGAGACCTGTCTTATGCTTGGCCAACTTGGTCTTCTGAGCCGGAGTCAGTGGTACGTTGCCTTTTAACAGATTGTACCCGATCTCGCACAGACAGCGTACAAGGTCAGGGTCCGCACCGCGTACAATGGTTCGGACCAACTCAGGTGGGGCCGTCTTCAATACACGGAGCGTGGGAGCGTGCTTCCGTACTCGCGCAGACATCATGTACAACTAATGCCAGAACCCACAACTCTGCTCTTTTTATCTATCTCAGAGACAAAGTCAACCCTGCTGTGGTATTCATTCTTTTTATTATCTCCATCATCAAACACACACATCCCAGCTGGGGGAGCCACTGTGGGTGTGTTTACATTATTTTTGCAAGTACACGTGGTGGGTCTCTCCGGGAAAGATGCCGGTCCGTAGTCGAAGGTGGTCGGGGGTGGCTTGCTTGAGGTCGAAGAGCATATACCCGTGCTGAGGGGTTGTCGCATCTTTAAAGGCTTCCAACGCAAACGGTGTGCGGCCGGGATATATCTATCTCGCCAGGTGCAGCAGTTGAGTGGTATCTCTCGGGTTTTTGAAGACCACCAGGTAGTGGGCATTTAAGCTGATGTTCCGATGTTCTTTGTTTTTACTGAACAGATTCTGCACAATATAGATGATGCTGAGCCGTCGATGGTGGCTGCCTTTGGTAAAGAGTTGGGTGACCCGCGCATCCGTCTCCGCCATGAGATCATCCAGAACCACCAAGGTGTCCGGTTCCAAATCGGCCAGGTTAGGTAGGCCTTCCACGAACGTGATGTGGGGTATTGCTGCATACGCTGCCTGCCATTCTCCGTAACACCACACGACTCGGGCAATGGGTGGGGTGATCATGCTGTCGGCGTGTTGAAGGAGCTTCCTGACGAAGTGCGTTTTGCCGGAACCCGTGGGTCCTGCGATGAGACACGTGAAGGGATGCTGCCAACGGGGGTCCATGGTTGGAGGTGTATCCGTTGTCGTGGTAACCCGCTCTTGTAAATTTGGTACGAGTGAACTGGAGTGGTGGTGGGTACAACGTCGGTCGTCGTTGTCTGTACACTGTCAGGGATGATGATGGGGTGGGTACAACGTCGGTGGTCGTTGTCTGTTCACTGTGAGGGATGAAATCCGGTGGGTCTTGAGACGTAGTGGGTGTTCTTGGTGTAGGTGTAGAGCTTGGTGTGGAGCTCGACGTGGCTTGTACATGGGGTGTGGTGGTGGTGACTGTGCTCGATACGGGGTTGACTGGTGCTCTCTGTAGACCGGTTTCGCTGGTGGCTGGTGTTCTCAGTTGGTTAAGTAACGTGCTGACATAGGCTACGTCGTAAACCTCCGTACAACACACTCAGCAGGGTTAGCACTATCACCACAAAACCCACTTGCGCTTTGCGCGTTTTGGGAGACGCTGTCTTCAGAGGCAGCTGCTGTTTGTCCATAGCACTGTGGTCGGACGTGGAATGAAGGAGGACGGCAGTGGTGTCTGGCTTTATAGTCGTTTCACCTGGCTGGCAGCAACCCAGGAATTGAAGGAACTGGGCCAGCCTTGCCATTTGACGAAATGAAACAGTTTGCCACGTCGACGTTCCGTTTTCAAAATCTACTCCACCGTGTAGTAGTCTTGCTGTGTTTTTACGACAGGCTGTAATTCCGTCTCGTAAAACGTCCCTAGCAACGGTTCCCCTTGAAGATCTTCCAGTTCATAGACTCGCTGCTGTCGGGGTAGGCGCCGTTTAATCAGGAAGTGCTCATCGCCCCAGTTGGGCAAGTAACTTTTCTCAAATTGACCTTTGACTTTACTGATCCGTACAGGGTCTCCGACCTTGAACACCTCCTTCGTCGTTCGCTGCGATTGCCTGGGGTACAAGACACACCGGACT